>JAYMTN010001601.1:0-12530 GCA_036897425.1 Erodium trifolium
CGCCACTTCAGTACCCTAACTATTTTTAGCGTCACCTCAGTACCCTAGAATGCCATTTTCCGTCACTTTAGTACCCACCGTCAGTTTTTGGATGGAAAATGGTCATGTGCCTGGCACATGACCCTAATTTTTTTAAAAATACCCAACTTACCCCTTTTAACTTCAAACCCTAAATACTCTTCTTTCTTACTTATACTCACTTATTTTTTTATTTAAATAATCACAACCACACAAAACCTCACTCACCCTCACTCACCCTCACCCTCTCTAGATCTGGCCGGAGCAGCGGATCTGCCCGGAGCTCTCCTCCTTCCCTCCGTCCTCGCGCAGCGGATATGGCCGGAGCTCTCGTCGTTCCCTCCGTACTCGTTCCCTCCGTCCTCACGCCAGTCCAAGATCTGCAAATCCGGCGAGCTTCGGCCATGAAAACGAGCTCGGGTTCGACGAGCTCTGCAAATCCGGCGAGCTCCGTGTGCGACCACCGGCGAGTTCTTCTTTCCCGGAGCAACGAGACCCAGCTCGCCTCTCCCTCCAGATCTGCAAAATCCATAGTCGGCGTGCTCGGCGTCCACGATTTCTAGTACACAGATCTCGGCGTCCACGAGTTCTGGCCAGATCTGTTTTTTTTATGTTCGATTTGATTTTGGGACAGAATCGGAGAACGAAGCTGGTCTGAATTGATTTAATTGGGTTTAATTGGAGGATGGAGAAAGGGCAGAACTGATTTTGGGACAAAATTGATTTTGACGTTGTTGTTGCCGGAGAAGACAATCATCTGACTTCTTTAAAAGAAAAAATAATTTTTATAAAATAAAATTGATTTTTAAAACTGAAATCTGATTTTTTTTAAAGAAAAACTAATTTTTATAAAATAAAACTGATTTTACAAAATAAAATTGTTTTTTAAAACCAAAATCTGATTTTTTATAAAAGAAAAACTAATTTTTATAAAATAAAACTGATTTTCTAAAATAAAAATTGATTTTAAAATAAAATAAAATCTGATTTTCATAAAATAAAAACATATTTTTATAAAATAATTTAATAAAAAGTATTTTTAAAATTCAATGGCATGGGTTTGAAAATTTGACTGTTAGTGAGGGGTATTTTGGGATTTTTAAGTGTTTGGATGGAAAAATGGATGAAAAATAGACAAAAACTAACGACGGGTACTAAATTGAAAAAACATGTTTCATTTGGGTACTGATGTGTCACAAAGTTTGGTTAGGATACTCGGATAAAAATCAAGTATTTGTTAGGGTACCCGGACGATAATAACCCTTTGATTATTTGTATATTTGGTGTGGCACGGTTTGGTGTGTACATTGTTATACTTTTGACGTGCACGTTGTTTGCACGTTCTGAGGCGCCTGTATTTGCGTCCTGGTTTTGGTAGGGAGTCGGTAGCATTATAGGCTAGCTAGTCTGGAGTTTGTAATATTTATCGTTCGCTTGGGCGTTTTCATCATACTGTTATCACTTTGACTGATATATAAAATTGATACCTCTCGTTTTTTCCTCGAAAAAAATTTGTATATCTATTCTCTATTAACTGATCTTGATATCAAAATTATCATATAAAATCTTTGCTAAAGGTAACAAATGGAAAACAAAAGATTTTAATGTAATGTGTTACTACAAAAGTGTGAATACAAATTAGACTTAGCATGATTTCTCGATCCATGACTTTGTAATTTAAATCCCATCAATCCAGTATTTCTATCTTATTTTTGGCTTGTTTTACAAGTGTTCACTTGGTATTGCGAAGGGCTTTTATGGTATCTGGTAAAAGTCTTGGATCATGTGGATACTTCAAATGTACCGTACGATTTGAGGACCATAGAGGGACAACGTGTCACAAGTTATTACAAAAGTACAATTCAATTCATTATTTTGAAGCTATCCTCAATTATTGAATCAAATGATTTTGTATTCGAAATTATCTTACAAGTTCTGTAAAAATGAACAGTTTTTTCGTGAACATAAAAGGACAACAAAGATATTAATATGTTGACACAGAAGTGTACATACAAAATAGGCTTGGCGTGACAGTAATACAACCAAAGACGAGCTCAACTTACAAAATAGGGTTCGTTTTTACAATTTTCCTCATATCAACAGGCTTCAGATAAATGCTGATAATCTTATGACCGAGGACTCGAATCTCATCAGTCGGGTCCTGAACCAAGTTCCTTGCCTTAACTGCATGATTCCTCGTACATCCCACACCACCAATCCTCATCGCAAAATGAACGAAGAACGCACAATTAGCTCAAACAAAGCTTCGTAGCACACGATCATTGAAGAAAACAAAGTATACTACCACAACAATCAATTTACAATAAATTATGCACGAACTTGCCCACAAAGGTAGCCAGCTCAGTTGGTGAGCAAACAGCTGGTTAACCAGAACAAACAAGTTCCATCACAATTACCATTCCACAACTTCAACCAAACACAAAAGATAGCCCTGCTTTTTTACAAGGACCAATGGCACAATCTACAATGAACTGATATGTTCCAAGGGTGCTTCCACGCAATATCACATCAGTAATACAAAACCCACACACTCAATTTCGACAAACTTTCAATATATGAAACACCACACACAGTTGAAGGTTTTCTGAAACAATACAACCTTGTAAAGCTGAAGGCAGTATCTGACAACAAACAAGCAGCGTTTGCCTTCAAGAATAAAGAGGAATGGTATAAAAAAGGATAATAGCATAAAAGTACACTCAGGTATTCACTCTTTGCAACTTATAGACGTCTTCTTTGATAATTGCAAAAAAGTAAATTGAACTTGTCTTTTTGTTGCAATTTGTAAAAATGACGATTTAACCCTTACATTTTAGATTTAGAAATCAATTGGTAATAAAACAAAAAAAAAATCAACTTTTCATATCCCTTAATTTTCTTCCTCACACAAAGAGTACGATATTTAAGAGATGAGAAATTTCAGATTTTCGTTCTTGAATTATTATTTTTTTTTTTAAATTCCGAAGATAAAATCATCATTTTGAAACAAACTCATACAATCTGCAACAAAAGGACAAGTTCAGGTACTTTTTGCAATTAACAAAGAAGAGGGCTACAAGTTGCGAAGTGTGAATACCTCAGCGTACTTTTTGCAATTATCCCTACAAAAATAATACAAGGTTGTGACAACAACTACTGCTATGGAAGCAAGGGTCAGCAGTGACAGCAAACAAAAGTTTAGTTCGCAGCAACAACAACAGTTTATATAAAGTAGAACAAACATATAATATGAGAAATAGTATAAATAGAAATATCTCGATTCTAAAAAAAAGCCCAAATGGCGCATGGATCTCAGATGAAAAGACTATTCTACCCCTGATGCTTTAACTACAAGCACTCAGAACCAAACCACATATCTCAAACGACAAAGTCAAACGAAGAAATGGCCTTTAAAGCCCAGCAAATACATTCATCAACCAGAATTCATGTCTGCAATGCATTCAGGCAATCACCAGAACCATTAAAAAGCATCTGCGCCCAACAAGCTGTCACACACCTGAATCAAAGACCCATTCATAACTCAATCCATCATTCAGCATCCAATATGAGACAAGCAAACTGATAGAAAATAACAAAATTAGAAAAAGAATAAACACCAACATAAAATGTGAAATGCATGCTACTACCTTGGATGCCTATTGCACTATAAAACATGGAAAGAATTAGCATGAAAAATATGGAAGTTGGGATGAGAAAAAAGTAGGCAAACAAAATTACGTGATTTACAATATAAAAATTAAGTATTATTAAGTTACAACTACAAGCCATGGATGCAAACTCCAAAACATGTCGTAGCGTGAAAATAGTCAATAGTTACTCAAATGCATCCAAAGAAAATGTTCACAAAGTGGGCTGAGGAACACATGTTTGATTGCAGACCAATCTATACAATCATCCACTTAGGTAAATTTGATAAATCCAATCTGCTAAATTTATTTGCTGTAAAGCTTTTGAAAACAAATGTAAGCAGGAAAATTGGGCTCCAGACCAACACAGTTACATGAATTGTGACATGAACATCAACAAAAGCACATGGCAGAACAAAAAAGAAAGACATGGCGTGCACTCCAAAAAAACACACATCAACAAAACAATTTTACACAGTAAAACTATTAGAAATAGCGAACTCACACAAAGAAAACCACAGGCCATATGTATGCAACATGCAGGAAGGTGTGGCACCCAAAAACAATCTAACGCTCATGCAATCAGAACATAAAATGATTTCAGAAAAGAAAAGGTTGGCAAGACAAATCACCTCAGTAGTAAGGCCCGTTCGGGTACATTCCACCAGAAGGTCCCCTTGGTAAGGATGAAGCCCCCGTTGCCTGATGGTGCTGATTAGGAAACCCAGATGAGTTGTAGTGGCCACCCTCTGGGTATCCACCAGATGGCATTCCAGCTGAACCAGGAGGCATTCTATAACCACCACCAGCACCACCCAATCCAGCACCAACACCAGCTCCAGCTCCACCCATTCCACCATACCCAGCTGAGCCATACCCTCCATAACCACCATAAGGACCACCATACCCACCAGCACTACCGCCCAAAGAAGATGGAGCCTGGCCTCCCACAGATGACTGCATTGAAGAATTCAAATGATGGCCCAATGGTGGCCCTTGAATGCCACCAGAGAAACCACCATATGCCCCCATTCCACCAGGTCCACCATACTGCCCAGCCATTGAGCCAGGCACAGAAGACTGTGGTGCTCCGGATCCCACTCCATCTCCATGCCCATTACCACCAGGAGCCTGACCCCCTTGAGGCCCTACCCTCTTCTTTCCATCAATGGCCAATTTACAGTTAACCTGTCTTCCTTCAATAGTCTTCACCGGATCCGAAATCGCCGCCTGAGCACCTTCAGCTGTCTTATACACAAACAAAGCGAACCCTTTAGATTTCCCGGTAACCTTATCGTACCCAAGTGGTCCTTCCTCGATCTCCCCATACTGAGAGAAGTGCGAGCAAAGTTTCTCAGAGGCCATCTCGAAGGGAACATTGGAAACATAAATCTTCCTCATCGAAACATCCTGAGAATTCACGCTCTGCCCGGAATTCCCCGCCGTCGCGAGCTGCGTCACCGAGTCCCTCCCGTCGATCGTCTTACTGGGCTCCTTCAGCGCGAGAACAGCGCCGTCCACGTGCTTGAACGTGACGAATCCGTAGCCTTTGCTCTTCCCCGTGGCCTTGTCGACGATCACTATGGCCTCCTCGATCTCGCCGTACTTGGAGAACAGGCTGTGAAGACTATCCGTGGTGGTGTCCCACCCGAGTCCGCGGACGAAGAGCTTCCGCTGCGTCATGTCGCCGTCGGCGACGGAACGGACGGAGGCGAGAACGTCGAGATGGCGCAAGGCGGCGTCTTGCACGATGCCGATGAGCTGCTCGACGCTGAGCTTCTCGATGATCTTGCGAGCGTCGCTGGGGGTGAGGGAAGGGGCGTTGCCGGCATCACCTCCGTCGGCGGTCACGACGCCGTTGTCGTCGAGCTTACGCTTCTTGGTGGCGTCCATGGATTGAAATTGACAAATTGGGCGTCAAAGGTATAATCTTTTTCCCGGAGAGATAAAACCTAACCCTAATTCTACACTGAAGCACGAAGCTGAGAGAAGAAGAGAGGCTAGTGGATATGTATAGGCTTCTGAAACTTGGGCTGGGCTTTGAGGCCTACATTAGGCCCATCGAACCTTGATGTAAATCTCGGAGATAAGTCAAACAAGCAAACGAGACTCGACTGAGGCGCTTCATCGTTCTCGTGGCCTCTGAGAAACCATGCCATGCTTCCACATGTAAGTCTCTCTTCCTTGCTCCCTCTGAACTGTTTTTTTAATCATCTGTGAAGATCTGAATCTGGTTTGTGATTTATGTATCTTATAAGCATGATTTTGATGAATTTGGTTACTGGGTTTCATTCAAAATTGTGTTTTTTTTTTCGATCTTAGTGGTTGATCTGTGATATGGGTTTTGCTTGGCTTGTTGATGAGATGTTGCACTGGTAAAGATTCATTTTTTTAAATCTTATGGAACTAAGTGTAAGTTTTGATAATTAAACTATGAGCTGAACCAACTACTAAGTAGAGCAGCTGAATCAGTAGAGTTCACTTAGAGCATCTCCAATGGGATCCATCCACCCTCAATTCGCCCGCTGATTCGTCCAGCTTCCCACAATCGCGGGAGGTGATTCACAGGCGAATCCGGATGAACAGCTACGTGTCGTGTGCAGGAAGGTGGACGATTTCAATTCGCCCGTGAATTGCCCCCAAGGGGGAAAATTCGTCATAAAGGGGCCGATTTGCCCCCTCAATTCGCCTGCAAGTGTCCCCCGCCTTTTGGCCACTTGTCACGTGACACGTGGCTATTGGTCCGAAAAAGTCAAGCTAATCGCCTCCAGCATGGTGATAGCTGATGAATTGGTCGGTGAATTGAGGGCTAATGATTCCATGAAATCCGGATGAATAGTTACGTGTGGGGTAGAAAGTGACCAGAAGGTGGGCGATTGCAGTTCACCAGCGAATCGAGCGGGAAGATTACACCTTAGCCCCAAGATGGATGATTCACCAAAAAAAAAACTCTTTCCGCCGATTCTCCCCTCAATTCGTCTACTGATCATCTATCTACCTGTTATAACTTTGATGTATCAGCATGAAGGTGCACTTAAATTTGGAGGATCAATGGTTTTGATTCGAGAACTTTTTTGCATTTTGGGTTAAATTTGTTCTACTGAATACATTTATGATGAACAATCGAGCTATTGTTCCTTTGACTGACATATGTTAATAATTCTCAGGAGATTGTATGTTCCATATCTGCCTCTAAATCGAGCTCTGAACATCCTTCCATTCTCACTCAACGATTATGCAGTGGAACACACTTATTCTCAGCCAAGCTCCATACTATCATTTTCCACCGCTAGTTCTTCCTATAAACTTCACCGTATCAAAGCATTGCAAATAAACGTCGATGTGGGAGAGATCTCCGCCTTTGCCATAAACTCACCTGAGGACGTTCATGGAGACCGGTGTAATGATTATCAAGACCTCTATGATAAAGATTTTACAGAGATTCAAAGACGAGAAAATAGTGGACAATGGACTAAAGGGAACGTACCATGGAACAAGGGAATGGCTCATAGTGAAGGTAACTCTATTTAGAGTCTCATTAACTTTTACTGTAGTTTTAAATGCCACAAAGGGGCACCTTATTACATCATGTGTTTTGATGTTGACTATAATGCAGAGACTCGCAAGTGTATCAGTGAAAGAACTAGAGAAGCCTTGAGAAACCTTAAGGTGAAGTCAAGTAAGATACAGTTAGATTCCCGATGTTTTTCTCTTGAATACGGATAATGTTTCTGCATATTTGTTTTTAACTCATCTTGAAAGTTTCTATGGTGTTTTTTTGAAGTTTAATGATTTACATATGATGCATACATTGTAAGGACTTTTTATATATATTTTTTTTAATTATATTGGCTCTTCTCTTTTCATTTTTTATGACTTTCAGGATAAAAAGAAGACGAGGGAACATCCCCGTCCACACAGGTAACCTTGATCTCCCATAATCAATGTAGCAATTTGCAACTATAGTTGTTCTTGATCTTAATAATAGTAAGTAATTATCCCGAAAAAGTACCTTGAGGTATTACCTTTTTGCAACCTGTAGCCCTCTTCTTCGATAACTACAAAAAAGTGACATGAACTTGTCTTTTTGTTGCTCTTTGTATCGATTTGTTTCAAAATGACAGTTTTACCCATTTGAAATTAAAATAAAAAAATAATAATTAAAGAACAAAAAATCCAAAATTTCATCTCTTTGTACGGTCCACAGAAAAAGAAAATTAAGGGATATGTAAATTTGTTTTTTTTTTTTGTTTTTCACTTGTTTTGTAAATCTAAATTGTAAGTGTAAAATCGTCATTTTTGTACAAGTTCAGGATATCATTTTGCATTTATCAAAGAAGTGGGCTACAAGTTGCAAAAACTGAATACCTTAGGGTATTTTTTGCAATTATCCCATAATAGTAAGCATGATCTTAATGAAGTCAAGACTTACATGTTGTACATATATTTCTGAACTCTATATGTGATTCTGTTTCGGTTCATTTGCAGCGATGAGAGAAAGGCGAAAATAAGTGCATCGCAGAGGAAGGTGTGGGCGAAACGGTTGGACGTGAAACACCAGAAGCAAAAGTTCTTTCACTCATGGGGAGAAGCCATTGCAGAAACAGCAAAGAAAGGAGGGAGTGGCGAAGAGGAGCTGGGATGGGACAGCTATAACGAGATACTACATAAAATGGATCTCTTGGAGATCGAAGAGAAGAGAAATGCAAAGGAGATGCCAAAAGAGGATGAGAAAATGAAGGAGAGGATGAAGATCCTCGCTCGAAAGAGGATAGAACGGGAAGAGAAGGTAAAAACAAGAGTGAAAAAACCCAGAAGACCGAATGAATCAGCATTAGCCCGAGGAAAAGAACTCAGACAAAACTTGAGAAAGGTAACTCTACTCTTTTGAAAAAAAAGAAGATAATTGCAAAAAAGTACCCAGAGGTATTCATTATTTGCAACTTGTAGCCCTCTTTGATGATTGTAAAAAAGTACCATGAACTTGTCTTTTTGTTGCAAATGATATAAAATGACTATTTTACCCTTACAATTTATATTTTAAAATAAAATATATATATATATGTATCCATTAATTCTCTTCCTCTTTGTACTGAGCAAAGAGTAAGAAATTTGAGGGATACAAAAATTTGGATTTTTTGTTCTTCAATTATTGTTTTTTTAAAATTTAGATTCCCAAGGTTAAAATTATCATTTTGAAACGAATTTATATACAAAGTGCAACAAAAAGACTAGTACATGGCGCTTTTTTGTAGTTATCGAAGAAGAGAGCTACAAGTTGCAAAAAGTGAATACCCTTAAGGTATTTTTTTTCGCAATTATCCCATAAAAATTCCTTTGTATTCTAGCCTAATGTGTGTATATTCTGTCTTTCTGATAGATTCGCAAAGGGAAAGGTATAAATGGTCTAGCCCATGGTGAAGTGAGCGCAATGGTTCCTCATATCCCGGCTCCTGAGAAACTCGATATAGAACTCATAAAGAAGGAGAAAGTTAGGAACGAAGTTTCGCTTGCAGATCAGCTTCGAGCAGCCAGAAATAAAAGATTGGAAAATGCAGCTACTAATGCATCAGGACAAAGTAAGCTCATTTTCCAAATCTGTAGCATTTAGCAAGCCTAATTTGTGTTAGAGCAAGGTCGTTGCTTTTCATTAATATTAGGGATGGTTGCAAAAAAGTACCCTAAGGTACTCACTTTTTGCAACTTCTAGCACTCTTCTTTGATAATTGCAGAAAAAATACCCTGACTTGTCTTTATACTGACTTGTCTTTGTATAAATATGACAATTTTACCATTATAATTTAGATTTTAAAAAAATAAGAAAAAAAATCCAAATTTTCGTATCCCTTAATTTTCTTCCTCTTTGTACCATACAAAAAGAAAAACTTAAGGGATATGAAAATTTGGATTTTTTGTTTTTTGAACCTAAATTGTAAGGATAAAATCATCATTTTAATCCAAAGTACAACTTTTTTTTTTGCAATTATCAAAGAAGAGGGCTACAAGTTACAAAAATTGAATACCTCAAGGTATTTTTTTGCAATTACTCTTTGCTTATATGCTGAATTGGGACATGACAGCTTTAGATGAAAGGAGGTGAATTGGGATTAAAGCAGTGAAGAAAGATATTTCAGAGCAGTCTACAGCCACAAAAACCAAATCAGTCTACAGTCTGCAACAGTGGGGATCAGAACAGTGAAGAAAGACATTACATTGCAAAAATATATGTAATTTATACCATTCTTTATACACGTGTAATATCCGTACATGTATGAACAAGAATAATTTTATCTTTAGTTGCCAAAAAAAAAGAATTTACAATGTTACAGAAATAGAAGTGGTTTTAATCCTCATATCAGCAGATCTTCAGTCTCTGTCGTATATCGAATTGAATGTCATGGTAGCGAAGGAGGTGGTTGTGTTGCCTGACATGGAAGATGATTTGCCCGGATTGGTCGATGAATCATTCGGTGAACTGTCGGTTCCAGGCTTGTCTTTCCGGTGATCGGGCTTATGGCCCGTGAACTCGGACAATAGGCCGGGCCTCAATATCTCCGTGTCATGCACGTCAATCTCGCACGCTAGCATCTTGACCACGTTAGACATGGACGGTCGGAGCTTGGCGGTGTCTTGCGTGCAAAGAAGGCCTATCTTGAGGAACCTGCAAGCCTCCGACAAGTCACATTCTCCTTCCAATGATGCATCGACTAACTTGGCCAGCTCTCCTCTTTCGTGCAGTTCCCATACCTGCGGAAAGCGTGTCTTCTTAAGGGGAACTCTAAATACTCTTTAAATCTAAATTGTAAGGGTAAAAGCGTCATTTCTACACAAATTGGAACAGATAGACAAGTTCAGTGTTTTTCTTTTTGCAATAAAAAAAGGGATCTACAAGTTGCATGCTCTTTCGTGCAGTTCCCATTCCCATAACTGTAGAAATGCATGTCTTAAGGAGAACTCTACATTAGGAATTATTGCAAAAAATAAAGTATTCATTTTTTTACAACTTGTACTCCTCTTCTTTGATAATTGCAAAAAAGCTCCATGAACCCGTTCTTTGTTGTAGTTTGTATAAAAATCGTTAAAAGTTTAAATATAAAAAATAATAACTAAAGAACAAAAAATCCAAATTTTCATATCCCTTAAATTTCTTACACTTTGTGCTGTATTATAAAGAAGAAGACAATTATAATGGATATGAAAATTTTGAATTTTTTGTATTTTAATTATTATTTTAAAATATAAAGGGTAAAAATATCATTTTTATACAAATTGCAACAAAAAGACAAGTTCATGGTACTTTTTTACAATTATCGAAAAAGAGGGCTACAAGTTGCAAAAAAAATGAATACCTCACGGTCCTTTTTTGCAATTATCCCTTTAGTTGTTTGCGATTATCCCTAAAAATAAAGCTTCATACCCTTTCAAGTAGATACTGTTCTCCAACAGGCAATCTTTTGTTTGTGTTGCACCTCCCACTGACAATCTCCAATAGCAGAACGCCAAAGCTATAAATATCGGCTTTCCTCGTCAACTGACCTCGTAAAGCATATTCAGGTGCCAGATAACCACTGGATAATCCTCGTACAAAACAAGAATATTCAGACACAAGCACACTACTTATAGCCAGTTCGATAACATATACAATTTTATACAAGGATAATTGAAAAAAAAAATACTCTGAGCTACATTCCCTTTTTGCAAGTTGTAGCCCTCATCTTCGATAACTGCAAAAATATACCCTGAACTTGCCTTTTCGTTGCAAAAAATAATAAGTAAAAAACAAAAGTTCAAACTTTCATATCCCTTAATTTGCTTCTTCTTTGTACCGTACAAAGAGGAAGAAATGTAAGAGATGAAAATTTGGGTGTTATGTTCTTTTAACTATTATTTTTAAAATTTAAATTTCCAAGGGTAAAATCATCATTTTGAAATAAATTTATACAAAGTGCAATAGAAAGACGACTTCAGGCACTTTTTGGCAATTATCAAAAAAAGGGCCACAAATTGCAAAAAGCGAATATCTCAGGGTACTTTTTGCAATTATCCCTTATTTTTTAAAAGATAAAATTTTCATTTTGAAACAAATTTATACAGTGCAACAAAAAGAAAAGTTCAGGACGCGTTTATGCAATCATCAAAGGAGAGGGCTACGACTTGCAAAAAGTGAATATCTTCTGGGTACTTTTTTGTAATACATCCCTTTTATATGTATACTTACGCTGTTCCAGCAACTCGGGTGCTAACATGAGTGACATTAGCCGGGAAAAGCTTTGCAAGACCGAAATCTGAAATTTTGGGCATGAGGTCTTTATCGAGGAGAATGTTACTTGCTTTTATGTCCCTGTGGATGATGTGTGGCTGGACTTCTTCATGAAGGAACGCGAGCCCTCGTGCAACGCCGATGCAGATCTTACGCCGTGTTTGCCAACTGAACTCCACATTGCTATGCTCTCCCCCTAAGAAATGAAAAAAAGTCAATCATTTAGTGGGTCTTGTTTTCTCCAGAATCAAACACTGAAGGATATAAGGGTAATTACAGTTCACTACCTTGTAGTTTGAGAAATTTTCAAGTCACTGTCGTGTACTTTGAATTGTAACAATTCATCACGATGAACTTGGCTTTTGTTTCAATTTACCCTAACTTGAGGTTTAACGGCGAAGATGCGCTTTAATTAAAAATTAAAGAAAAACTTGAAAAAAAAATGAAAATTTATAGAAAAATACAAACTCCAAAACTAAGAAGATTATGGTGTTCGTCCTTCATTATACATATATAAGGGGAAAAACCTCAAATTAGGGTAAATTGAAATAAGGGATGATTGCAAAAAAAAAGGTATTCTTTTTTTGCAACTTGTAGCCTCTTTT
>JAYMTN010001602.1:0-12530 GCA_036897425.1 Erodium trifolium
GTGACAACTTCAGGGTATGCATTTGTAATTTACCCTAGATTCTTTATTTGCAAAAAACAAAACACATGATTTTTTTTGCTTCTTTCCACGCCAATGAAAACGGGAAGAAAAAAAATGAGGGAAGGGAGTTTTTGAATCAAGTTCAGTAGCTGCTTGCTATACTTTCCTAGTGAAACGGTGATCATGTCCAACCAGGACATGAACATTGATCCAGTCATAAGCAGCTAAAGACCTTATCTTCACCAGCCTAAGGAGATCATTTCCAATTATATTTTGAAATCAGTATATAAGTTTGAACAAGATTCCTGTAGGAGAGGCACCAAGAGAGCTTAAACACTATACCAAGGTTCTAAAACTCGTTGAAGCGACAAATACGGATCTTTTGAGAAATTGGGGAGATATTGGCAAAACTCATTTTCTATTAAATGTATGTATGTATATATAATACACATGTTAAAGACAAAAGAATAACCATAGTTTAGTAAAATAAGATAGTTTCAAATACATTTTAATTCACATTCTGTGAAATTAAACTGTATTTGAAAAGTGAATTGGACTTGCGATCAATAATCTCTTTTCATTTTCTTTCTATACACAAATCTTCGAGAACAAATTTCCATATAAACTTAAAATTGTATATGAAAAATAGATGAGTGAGTTTGAATAAGTTTTGATCTAGGTGGCTAAGTTTCACCGAGTTCTTGGGGAGATGAAGGGATATTTAGAACACTGCCCTGTACCAGTTTCAACAAGTTCCGTGAAATAAAAAGAGGATGAAGCTTACTTGGACACAATAATTAATTGACAGTGAGCAACTGCTGCCTCAACTAGGTTGGCTGAAAGTTCCGAAAAGCCTGAAGCAAGGATAAGAAAGCGGAAACAAAGTTAATTCCACATTATATATCATACTATGGATACTCCTCAAAAGAGAAAGAAAGAATCAATTCTCCAAGTCCTTAGCATATGGAACAACACGTTTAATAAGACAGACGGTGAAGGCAACATTTATATTGATGAACTGAAGTTATCTGAGGAGTAAAGTTATGTTGGCTAGAAGTTTTGTCAACCATTTTAGGGGAATAGCAACAATAAAAGCATCAGCTATTACCTAAAATGTAAATTTTTGTATAATAGGTGTACTTGCCAGAGGAATTTATAAGCAAAGTGTGCATATATAGTTTGGCTTACATATAAAGAGAAGAAATCCATAAATAAATATAAGTAACTTTCAATAGGACAGAAATGACGTTACCCTCTTCTTGATTTGCAAACTTGCTAAGGTTTTTAGCACAGGCAACAGACATCCTTGCAGCCCTTGCCTCAAATGCCTCCACTATAACACTAGGCTTCAACCAATCATTTCCTGAAGGCAATCAAAAGGGAAAGTCACAGACTCATGTCAATAAAAAAGGTAAATGAGAACAGCTTCTTATGGCATTGATGATATTCCAGACTAGGGTAGAGTTGCAGTCTAAGCATGATGGCTCTTCCAGATACCAAGAGGGACAATATGGCCCAGCATATGTGTGTAACTAGGCATGTATATCAGGTTCAATACCAGATTTGAGCCAATTTTCAACCAACTTCTCATTTTCATACTACATCAGAACTTAACAGGACCGTGATTGCATAAAGCACCACATTAAGGGAAAGAACAAGGCGTATTACCGGTTTGAGCAGTGCAATGGCTCTCCATAAGATGCGGCATGCGAGCCATATATGCTGTTGTCCCAACAGGCTTTTTCCCAGACCCCAGCTGTGAAACAGTCTTCATGAGAAACCTTGCCACCTGAAGAAGAGTTAATCGGTAAATTGTTCACACAATTAAAATATTGCAAAAACATACACAACACTCATGCAAATGAGGATATCTTAAATTCAAGACCTGCAATAGCAACACAATATTGTCTCCTTCATAGGTACATGCAGGAACATAGACGGCAAATAACTCTGGAAGCCCACTGCTACATAGGTAACCATGGCCACCACATAATTTCCGGCATTCTTCAATACCATCCTGCATGCAAAGTGAAATTTATTCAAAAGAAAGCTCCCAAATAGAAATGATACCCCAAAGAAAGCAATGTAGTTAATGAAATTGCATGTATGAATCTGGTGCTCTAAAAGCTCAGAACATTTGTTCCATACACGAGAAATCCCAGTGACAGACGTTAAAGGTCATAATAGATCAGTAATCATTACTTACAGCTGTGACCGAAGTAGTCAATGATTTCAGACCCGCAGTGCATGCATGAGCCTCAGGCAGTGTTGAGAAATCATTAGCCTGTAGCCTTTGGGTTACATCCGTGTATAACCAGTTCAACCACTCACCAACAAATCTGAAAGCATATGCAGAAGCCAGCAAAGGAAACAATCTGTGCTGCTGAGTTTTGTAATCAATCACCTAAACCAAGGAGATATCAGAAGTATTACTTCCTCAAAACAAGTCAACAGCGTAACGGTAGCAAAGCCAGCATATGATTTATCATGAAAACCATGTTTCCATGCCTAACAAATTCCTTAATAATTTGAAAAAAGCAAACGGTTAAATGATATACCAGGGTCTCAGGGCCGCCATTTTGTGAGCCAAATTGTCTACGAACGGCACTGTACCTAGTAGCTATGCAAACTGCCCGCGACAAAGCACAGGAAGCATCAGCTACAATTGTTTGTCGAACGTATACCATAGTTCCATAAACTAGCTGTCTTGGAACATTCGACTGCATATATTTTCCTTCCTTTGTAACTTGCGAAACCCTGAGAAATATGAAACAAAAGTCAGCAAGCACCCAACAAAGAAAGTTAGCACGGATAGTTAAATGCCTATAATAACCCTACCCAAAAAAAATGTTTATCAATATATATCCTACATAAAATTATTTTTAAAAGGCTATTTCCAGTAATTTCAAAAGAACACTTTTGAAAGTAATAACTCCACAATATGTCAATTCTAACGATAAAACAACACATGGAACCTCAACTTTAAGAGAGAGAGAGAGAGAGAGAGAGAGAACAGACCGCATCAACATTTGATCTCTCGGGATGCGCACATGATCAAATGTTAGGACCCCGTTGTCCATGCTATTGTAGGCCCCATTGCCAAATTTCATTCCAATATCACCAATGGTTATGCCTGGGAGAGGTAAGTGATCATCCAAGCTCCGTAGCTGGACAATGAAACCTAAATAACAATTTGTGCATAAGTAACTGAAGATGGACCATTTCACATACTGAGAAATTTGTAAAACCATTTTGGTAATCACCATGGATTCCGAGCTGCTGACCATCAATGATAAGACGTGCATAGATAACAGCATGAGTGGAAACTTTCCCAAGTCCACCGGGCCACCACTGTCAAAGTGAAGTAAGGGAAGAACATAAAAGTCTCATCTCAGAAAAGTATAGATCCTGCGCAAAGGTTGTGCTGTGACAGAAACTTATAAAACTAGAATTATGTTGCCTGGATCAGGCAAAGGCAGCCATAGAAGTTTACTCACTTTGCTTGAAGTCAGTGTAGGACTATGGATGACAAACTCATCTGTCTGGGGATCAAATGTTGCAGTAGTTTCAAGGCCTTGGACATTGGAACCATGACCAAGTTCAGTCTGTGCATAGCAGCCAATTATTTGCATCTTATACGCCAATGGCAGCCACTTCTGTTGCTGCTCATCAGTCCCTTGTCCTTTTATGGCTGGTACAAACATTCCCTATATCATAAATTAAGAACAGAGCTTCAGGTTTAAGATACTCAAAGCTAAATACCGAGAAGTCAAAGAAACCTTTAGATTTAGGAGCAGAATTTACCCAGTGAAGATCTGTAAAAGCAGGTTGATCAACAAAAAACCTTAACTTATTGGCTTCCTCCTCTGTTATTAGAAAAAAAAAATAATATTAGCAAGATAAAAAGGGAAAGGGAACATGAAAAGTTAAATTCGCCATAGAAAGTAGTAGTGACATGGGAATTGAGATGAACTAAATACCAGTAAGACGAAGCTCAATAATCCGTTTCCAAGCATAAGCTGCTTTCCTCAGAGTGTTTTTAAACAGCGCCTTCCTATCTAACCTGGTTCTATCATCCTTACGGAATTCCTGGAAACCAAAACCAAAAATAAATAAACATATCATAACTATTTAGAGAAAAACACAGTGGAATGTGAACTACAATTTAAGGTCAAAGACTGAAAATCATACACCACACTCAGCAACCAGTAATCAGTACATATAAGTGAAGAAGTATACATATCATTGCTTTGACGATTGAACACCAAAAAGAGTATCTCAAAAAGAGAAAAGCCAGTGTCAAACAATTTAATTTTCTTAATTTCACAAACATGAGCGTTGTTTCAGCGAATCAAATCACAGAACAGAAGCATCAATTAGAAGCTTAAGCTTCCAGTTATACAAGCCAGAACTACTGATCAGTAACCAAACAATTAATACGCGCAATTTCATAGCTGGTGAAGTAAAAAAAAAATTGTAGTCGCTCAAATTCGCAAAATTCTTGAGAGAGAAAGGGGAAAGCAAACCGGATCGCTGGCGACGAGACGAGAAATGCGATCGGTGACTTCAAAAGCATGGCGAGAGCCGGCCCAGGCGATCTTCATCTCCTCGACATCGAACTGAGCCTTGGTCCTCTCCGGTGCCAAGTGATCTACCTCTCCTCCTGCTCCTTCCATTCTCGATGTCACAAAACCTTGCCGGATTCAATCAAAGCTACAAAAATGAAAGTGAAGAATCACTGTTTTGGTCCGAAGAATTGGTAGCAGAAGAGATGGAATATGCAAAGTACCTTGGGCGTAGATCCTGTTGATGAGCTCGGACTCGGAACTATTGAGCTTCCCAAGGGCGGTCTTATCAATATTTTATTGACATTTTGCAACATTGGTCCATTTATCAGTCATTTTTCATAGACTTTGACTTATTTCCTTATATTTTACACGTGATTAATTTTAGGCAATAGTAGTCAATTGTGCTTTCAAAATGCTTTTTAAATCTCCTCGTTTTTTTTATTTTAATAAAATGCCTTTTACAATCATAATGTGAATCCCGTTATTCTTTTTACATAAATTATAAACATTTTGAAATTCATAGTGGTGGTACTGGTGGGCAAAGGGAAAGATCTTTTTAATTCTTTGCAAAAAAGTTTAAATGTACCCGATCCGGGTCGGGTTGAGTTGGGTTTCACAAAGAGAACTTGTGCATCTGGATAGATATGATATGGGTCTGGTCGAGTTGGAGACAGAGAGTATATCCCATAGATAATAGCGCTAGTTAATTAGTTGCTTTACTGGGAAGAGCGGGACAGGTGAGCTGAACAATGACGTCATTAATTAGTTGAGTTCCATGAATCTGGGAACCCATTTTTCCAAGCGCATTCAAATGATCAGTCACCACTAGAATTTACAAATCAGGATTGACAATGTTGTGAATTTAATCCGTATAAGAAACCTAAATATTGGTACTCCATGGAAACATGTCATAATGGATTCATGTAAGAACATAATCACAATGCTTTTGTATGACAGATTAAGAATGTAATAACTAATAACTGCCATTTACCCCCAAAAAATAAAACTAATAACAGCCCGGACCTTTGACATAATGGCCCGGTATCACTATATCACCCTACACTCATGAATTGTACAACGATGTTTTATAATGTCTGATTCTGATACATCCACAATTTCAACATAAGGCTCTGCCAAGTTAGACTCTGAATCAGTGTTCTGTTCTGCCTCTGAAATAATGTCCTAAAAACCTTAAGTTTGGATCCAGGATGCTGATAGACACATTATCTAATCCACCGAGTCTCTAGAACATGAAAGGGTATATGTATAGTACACCTTCCATGGTGTACAGAGCCTGATGTCAAATTGCTATATAAAATCAACCTCAACATTTGCCAAATTTCCGGATTAACTCTATACTCTCAGCAATCGTAGACCCAGCAGTTCCAACAAAACCCAATGAAGCACAGCTGCAAATAGTTTCCTCCAAGTATAGAAGCACATCAGGTAATCTCTGAGGACAATATTTCATTGCCATGCCGGCTCTAGCAACAACATCCTTTACAGTCTGTTTCACCAACTCATCATCTTCCTTGAGATAGTGCAACCTAAAATCATTTTTATCTTTAGCCAAATCCCCCAAATAACTTCCAGTCCAATTACTCGCAGGGAGATCAGTCATCACAAAAATATTGATGGGGATAGGACCCTTCTGCCTTAAAGTCTCTATCTTTTCTTTCAAACCACGGAAAGTGGCCTCCCAATGATTCTTGAACTGACCGTCTAATAGTCTGAGCTGAGCGCAAAGAAATGGAACCTTTATGTTCTGAACAGTGAACTGCTTGCCAGCATTCATAATTTCAGGCACAAAGGGAAGGTATTCTATCTTCTCAATTAAAGACTGTAGCCTTTGATCTCTTGGACTTTCATGGATATCGATATGAAGCTGAGATCCCTTGTAAGGGGATGTAAAAAGGCTACCAAATGCCAAAATAGAAGCTGTGTTGGCTTCAGAACCAGGTCCAAGGCTCTTGTATACGTCTCTGCGTTTCCTAATGTATGAAAGTTTCTTCTTTTTCCTGAGTTCTTCATCAGGTTGAAAAGAATCCAACACCCCATCCTCATCACCTTTTTGATATGTCCAAACTGTAGTTCTGCAATCTTCATCTACAGCATATAGACATTTATCAATATTACCATCAAAACCAGAGAATAGACGCCCACATTTTTGTAAGATGTCAATCAAAGAGGATTGGGCATTTGATCCACTCCCGGGACACGTGACATCAATGTTTACACCACACCATAATGACGCGAAAACCCTGAAGTCTATTACTCGGATCATAGAAGAAGAAACCAGGGAAGATATATCTATGACGTCGGTCATGGAAACATACCTGCAACAAGAGCACATCATATAAGAGTAAGACTACAATATACATACAACAAATTTTGCAAAGGAAAATCACAATCAAAAGCCTATCTCTTGAATATTGGCTATGTAGCTTTTAGTTTGTAACTTCACAGCTAGATACTGACACTCAATCAACTCTTATTAGCCTAACTACCAAGAGCCAACAAAAGTTTCCATTGTCAGAAAGCAAAGCAGCATGAGATAACATTCAAAGTTTACCCCTTTGCAACTTATCTAGTTTCTCCCCAAACAAAGGCAGAGTGAAAAAAAAAAAATCAAAAATTAACATAAAACCCAGAATCAGAATTCAAAACAAAATGGAAAGTCTCATCTCCAAATGACAACAATAATGACATTGAGTTCACTCAGGAATAAATGATCTAATCTTAGAGGGAAAAATAGAATAAATCAATATTCAATTTCAAACAAAGAGAAGACATGGGAGGACTAAATCCACTCACCTTCCATCCCGAATAAGCTCAGTTATGTGGTTCCAAACCGCAATCCGAATCTCCTTAGGCCCCAAAACCCTGAATTTAGGGCAGCTACCGAGCGCGACAGCGTGGTGATCGAGAACCGGTGGAACAATCAGAGTGCGGTTCAAAATACCGGCCATCAAGATAGCGTTTTTGAACTCGGAAAGCTGGTTGCTAAACCCACTGTGTGGTGCGTACCACATGAACTTCTCCCCAAAGCGTTGGATTCGGGATTGAGAACTGCATTGGGGAAATTGGGGATTTAGGGTTCTGGAAGATGCGGAGAGGAGAGATCTGGGGCTGATGGAGTAGTAGGAGAGTACGAGAACGAGAGAGCAGAAAAGGGCGAGGAGAGAGATGGAGAGGAGCGAAGATCTGCGCGAATCGGGCCTCTTGTACGGCCATCTTCTGGTGGCTCTCGCCGGATTCAACAGGTTATTCATAACTCCGTCCGGCGGATCTATGATCGGTTGATGAAAAAAAAAACCTCTGAAAATACCCAATTTGTCCAGACGCTGAAAGCTGATACAGTCTAATAATCGGGCAATCCACGTCATCCGGATCCCCGAACCGTTTGGACCCTCATACTCGGGTACTCAGGATAGCTTGGAATCGGATCGGGTCCACGGATCCAGCAACAGCCGGCATACTAAAATCTATGTTCAATAATGCAGATTTGTTTTGTTCGATTTCAGTGTCGTTTGTAGGGTTAATTGTCAAAACTATCCTAAAGTATTGTATACAAATGAAAGACTACCAAAAGTTTTGTCCACTCTATTAAGTAATATAAAAATTTTGTCCACCAACTTCGGCTAAAATCACGTAAATGATTAATTGTCAAAAACTACCTTAAAGTATTGCCCACACAACTATAGAATGCATTATGAATTGAATTGCCCACACAAGTTTAAAATGCATTATGTATTGCCCACAAATCTATTGAATCCACGAAGAATTGTCTAGACCATCCATTCTGAATATCCATCACAGTTTCTTCCTATTACATGTTTCTAACAGAAGTTGGTGGACAAAACTTTAGGTAATTTTTCGTTTGTGGACAATACTTTAGTGTAGTTTTTAACAATTAACTCTTGTTTGTATTCAAACTAAAATGAACACTTCTAGGTTAATCATAAACACATTTCCATTGTAAAAAGGACATGAGATCAACAAACAAACAAAAAAATATCCAAATTGGTTTCCACTACAATGTCATACATGAATAAACATGGGCTTCAAATATAAAGGGGCAAAAATAAGAATCTGAGACAAACAAAATGTCAAAGATTCAAGTGCTTTGTATTGTGACAAAACAATAAAACCTAGGAGCTAACAATTGATATAAGTTCATTTCTGAACAACAGCAACCTTATTATGGTGTACATTATTAGTCATGTATAAACAGTATGCTGCAGAGCTCGCCCAGCAGAACTAAGCTGAGTTAACAGTCTCCACCAATGGTTGGTATTAAACGGCATGAATTGGGCTGCTGCTGCTCAAATTCACCGTGGAGCTGCCTGATGCTGGACTGGCGTGAAAAGCTGACTGCCTAGAAGACCCTTCCATCAGTTTAAGGGAAAGAGAGGAAGGTCCTGCATGACCCATTGATTCTCCTAAACTCAGCTTTGACATGCCAACCAATTCATTAACATTGATCGGGCTCTTGGAATGTACTGCCGTTGGCCTGAGAACCTCATGAGTTTCCTTAGTTGGTTCTGCAGTGTTCACTGGCCACATTGGTAAGGGAATTGGGAAGAATTGAGGGATATAAGCAGGGTACATGATAGGGTACAAGGCCTGTGAGCAGTCTGGGTTTGGGACAGGTTCGCCTTCATTTGAGTTGGCGGATTCCATGGATTCACACTCTTCATCCAGTGAAGGAGCAGCAGGCAAAGGGTGGTTGTTGCTTTGTGTCTCGCCATGTGGATGATTGTTGGAGAACAAGTCCTGCTCTGCACCCATTGGAGTTTCGGCTGACTGCAACAGCGTAAAAATGATAAAGGTCAATATACTTGCCAATTTTTTTTAGACAAAGCATGTGGAAGGTTTGATAAACCAAAGACAGGTTTTCCCATAGTCAGACACATAATGGTTAGGCTACGGAAAGCTTTTTGCAACAGTGTTGAGGAAAGAGAACTAACTTCATCTGCTACAATATCAAAAAGGCTAGAACGTCTCTTCCTTCTAGAAACATTTGTTTGCCTGATAAAATATTTCTGTGCATGACTAGCAACTTGAGTAGGGGTCCTCGAGATAACATAATTGCGTGCAATCCCACGCCAATCACCTTTTCCCAACTTCTGAAGACCAAGTAGAAACATCCTGTGTTCCTCTTCGGTCCATGGAATACCTGAAGATGAGCCGTTACCACATTAGCCATGTAAAACAAGAACAAATCTTACTTTTACGTCAATATTTCAGTACAATCTAGCCCTGTGTTTTTAAGCTTCTTCTAATATAATTGCGTGGTGATCTATGCAAGTGATTCTGTAACTCAAGAAACTAAAACATTACATACCATAAATCCATACAATGATTTCAAGCATATAAGCTTCTTCGAACTGTTTAATGCCTCCACCAAATTCACGAAATAGAACTATAAATGAATGCATCAGGATATAACAATTCAACTCATACAATATGCTAATACAAGATCAATCTTGTATCTAATAGATGGATTCGTCTCACTTCATTCTAAACAGTCAAAGCAACAAAAACAGAACAAAACAAACACAAATAAACAAATAAAAGAACAAAATAATAAAAATCACATTTTTTTCTTTGATCCACATCCATTTCGATTCACGCTCAATTAGCAGATAACTGGAATCAAATTCAAACATAACTGAACAATAACTAACCCAAACACAGAACAAAATCAAAGAAGAAAGATCACCTTTCTTTCGTTCGCGGCACCCGGAAGACGACCCCTGGACGAAATCGTCGGAGGCATAACCATCGGCGGCGGGGGGATCCGGCGTATCGCCCCCGCCGGGAGAGCCCGGGGTATTGACCCCGGTCAGAAGTCCACCGGAACTCGATCCGGCGTAGTGGCTGAGGTTGCCCATACTGGCGCTCTTCCGGATCGACCCATCGGTCAAGCGGACCCCGAAGAGCTTGACCCCGCGGTTGGGGCAGGTCCTGGAGTTGTGGCCGTTGTGGCTGCAATGGGAGCAGCGCCGAGTCATGGCTGGAATCGGATCGGCCGAGTCGGAATCGGATCCGAGAATTCAAATCACATAAACCCCAATCGAGAGAAACAGCTAGGTTTTAGGATTTTGAACCGATCTTAGGTTTCAAAAAAAAAAATCTCTTTATTGAGCTTCCGCAGAAGGGAATAAGGGGGAGGAAGAGAAGTGAGACAGAAGAACACTATCCGAGTAGTAGGTTATCGATAAAACGGTATGTACGATTCGGTGTTTTGCTGCTAATTCAGGAAAGTATGTGGCGCGTCCTCAACCGTTGATTCTCGTGAAACATTGATCGAAACGGATCTGATGTCCCGAAATTCTAGTGCATGTGCTTGTTTATGGTTCCACGTCATGATTTTATAGCAATAAATATCCATAAATTTAGACATGTTGTAAATGCACGGTGAATATATAAAAAACAGAAGAGTGTTGATTTGCTCTCACCTTACCTTATATTAATATCACAAGCTTCATATATCAAGAGAAGTGTAGGATTTTAAGGGCAAGCTTTGTACTGATTTTCTATTTGATCTCATTTTCGCCAAGTAAATTACAACAAGACAAGATTATTTAGACAAGTAATTAAATCATGCAATAGCTATTATCAACCTTCGCCAACTTTTCTAAACCAAATGAGCATTTATTAATACCCTACTGTAATTCAGAATTTTTTAACTGATTTTATGTCTTATTCACCTGAGATGATATTTGTTTATTTAAATTTTTTTGCCGGCATAAATATTCCTTAGAAACAGCAAACCATAAAATTGAATATTTTTCGAAGTAGGTAATCTTAACCATTTCATTTTATTTTTTAATGTGCACGATAGAGTCTATAGTTGAAAATTGAAAATAACAATGAATATTATCTTCTTTCAATTTTATAACCCAAATCAAAGATAATGCAAGTTGGAGCAGTATATCACATGGCATGTACTTAGATATTTAAGATGCAATGTACTTGCACGGCTTTTTATTACTTACATAGTTACATTGTTCACCCATAGGCCATAATAACAAGCTATTGATCCAATATGCCCATTATCAAATACCAATATTTGATTTTCAAACAAACATGATGAATTATTTATTTTATTACTATATATACAAAAATTCTTGAAATAAAAATAGCCTAGTAACTTTGTCGTAGTAATCCCAGTTAGACAAGCAAATCAAGTCAAATTAGAGATCATTGCGTGCACAACCTAAGTAGAAGTATATCGTCGATGACGAGCATGTAGAACGATACGATTATGTTGGACTGATTTTAGTTTGCAGTCGTTTAGACGACCAGTCGTATACAGTATGTTGTCGGATGTTTCGATGATTTTAAGATCGGAACTAATCGAGGCGAAGTCAATTCTCAAACAATCGTACAAGGTTGGAGGAACCGAATGATTCCCGTCAACAATCAATCCGCAACCATCATGTGGTCCATAGATCTCTCGTCGAATTGGATTACCGTACGAGGTCGGAAGAAACCATATATTCCCGTTAGCGGTGGAGCCAATTTTTCAAGTGAGGGAGGTACTATTTTTTAGGGTTAAATATTGAAACTTACCCTTAAGTTTTGGTCACGAACACTGCACTATCTCTGTGTGGAAAATCATATTTGCGCTACGTAAAGTATTGGTCACGCGATTCTGTTAGACTAATGGACGGAATATTCCGTTTTGTTAGTCATGTGACCCCATGTGCCAGTTAGTGGACAGTAAAATAACAATTTTACCCTTGCTCATTTGAACCCTATAGATTTTATGGGGGAAATCTCCATTTTATCCTCATTAACTAATTATAACATAATAAGTAAATAAAATCATATTATAAAACAATTAAAAATAGATTTTTTTTACTGATTCTAAGCCTTTTCATATTTTGTTTCACGAGGAGAAATCAAATAGAAACCACATCTTAACCTAGTAACCATGAGAACTCATCCAGG
>JAYMTN010001603.1:0-12529 GCA_036897425.1 Erodium trifolium
GTGTCTACGTCACTTAACTAGGCATTGATGGTAAAAACCGAGACGCGTGCTTTTCTCTCTCTAGGTCCAAAACCCTACTGAGCCCTTTCCTCTTCGCGTTGTCGCCGTTGTCGACCATGGCTTAGTCATGGAAGCTTCCGGCAGCCGGTCTCCTTCACCCTTTTCTTCTTTCCTTCAAGCTCATGTCGGCGATCTCTACACATCAGTTGTTTCGGTCGTCCCTTTCCTTTATTTGTCGCCTTCGTCAGCCGTGTGTCGCCGCTCCTCCTTCGTCCTTTTGCCGCCGCCATTCCCCTTAGGGCCACGACCCCACTCCCCCCCATCGTCTCGCCATATGGTCATCTCCCGCCGGCAAGGTGTATTGGCCCATCCACCCTCCACCACGCCCATAGCCCCTGCGCTCTTTCCGGATACATGACCTCCACACTCTGTCACATTGCCTACGCCCACCACACAACGGCATGGCACCTCTTTCGCCGCAAATCCTCCTCCCTCTACCGCCCTCCTCCGGTCAGGTCCACCACACACCGTTAGTCACAGTCCTCTGCCCTCCTCCGACCATACCCACCCCACGGCCAATTTTTCCATCCCTCGTCCCGCGCGACCAATTTTTCCATCCCTCCCCCCATGGCCAGATCCGCCAGGCACCAACTGCACGACCGCGACCGACTGAAGTGCCCCCCTTCAGCTTCTTCTCCCGGCTACGACGACGACCCGACTTCCTCTGGTCGATCCTCTCCGTCACGCTCTTCCTCTGATAGACGATCATATATGTACCCACCTTACGTCAAAGCACCGTAGTCTAAGCTGTTCAGCCATGCTCCTGCTTATCTTGTTTACCTGGCCAGACCCGTGCACGAGCATCAAGCGGATCAGATCTACACATGGCAACGCTGCCCACCTCGCTCTGACCCCATCCCCAAACATCGAAGGCCGGCTGTGAGTAGTTCATGCTCGTTGTAGTTTTTTATTCTGTACTCTCTACCGGAATCTCGATCCTGACAGGTATGCTTGCTGTCCTTGGTGGCGTGTCTGGTCAAGACTCTTTATGGACGGATCTTTTCCGAGAACCAATAAGGAAGACCGATTTTATAGTTGTTTTTTATCGATAGGTGATGTGTTGCCCTTCTCAAGAACTATTCATCTTACTGGTCGTCTTTCGGGCCTCTAAAAACGACCGATAAATATAACGTTTATGTTTGATATATGTTGTTCAATAGGTAAGATTTATTAATAAATATTTCTTGAAGAAAATAGTATTGCTCACCAAATCAGAAGACAAAAGGTTTAAGATTCCATCATGAAAATGGCAAATGCGAAGACATGCCTTCGAATTCATGAAGTCTTCTGTCTGAGAGCGCGCCCATTTAGGACGCAAGTTACATGTGAGAGCAACCACAACTAGTTGGCATGTTCTCGAATCATTATTATACACTCTGCTTTTCTCTATAAACCAAGTGATCATCATCACATGCCATTTATTAACCATAAATGGTTATACTCTACATTATAGATTATACAATACAAATATTATGCCAACAATTAAATAATAATTCATCACGTGTAGTCCCAAACTTCACATATGTATTCTTTGTCTCTACATGCACTCTTTTTGCTTTCTCGCACGACATCGTTAAGATGTATACGAGGCTTTATATGTGTTCTAAGGATGAAAAATTGTGATGAGGTTTAAGTTAGTGACAACTAAACCTTAACAACACGTATGTAGTTGAAAGCTAATCATTTTGAGGCTGCCGACACTTAAATGAGAATAGGTCCAACTCCAAAACAATAGAAATGCTCATGAAAAGCATGCATATGCCTATATATAAAAAAAGGAAATTTTAATATATATACTTTTGTTAATTATATTGTAAAGATTAGTCCGATAGGTAAGCCGGTGAAAACGCTGTTGTCTACTTAAATAAAAACACCAAGAAATATTATAATTAATAAACTGATTCAAGAAGAAGGGGTGAGTAATTAATTAATTGATGATTAAAGTATGATTAGGATCCACTAATTTCTGGTTTATGGGGTAAGTAACATGACAAGTGAGTATGTAGGGACATCATGACATGTTCCCATTTCTTTTTTTTTGAAACTTGGATGCATTTTATTGATATTGCAAATCGTTGTTGGAAGCAACTAATAATACATCCGGCATAGGCAAAGACTGCCAATTATAATTCTCCCAAACCTTAGCATTTTTGGCTAAAACATGAGCAACTCCATTCGCTTCTCGTCTGATAAACTGAAGTTTGAAGCCATTAAGCTGCCTCAGAAGAGCCCTGCACTCAGAAATCACATCTCCCAATGGCGACACCATATCTACTCCATTTAGGACCGCTTGAACAACCCCCAAGCAATCTGATTCGATAACTCCTTGCTGGTGTTCCAATTCTGGAATCCATCTCAAGACCTCTCGAAGTGACATAGCCTCTATTATTTCAGGATTTCTGACCCCTATAAACAGAGTACATTTTGCTGATAAAACTTCTCCATTCGCTCCTCTACACACCATTCCTCCACCCCCCACTCCATCTTCTATTATCGCCCCATCCAGATTGTATTTAACTTGCCCTGCACTTGGCTTCTTCCACCTTTCTCTCCTGTGAGTTCTTACTGCAGGATCCGTTGCCTGCACAGTGTGAGCCCCACGCCAATCAGTCATCATGGTTATAGCCATGTACTCTAGATCTGCAGCAGGTATACTTTTATTCTCCCAGACTCTGCAATTTCTTCCTTTCCACAAAACCCACCACATCATCACCGTCCACTCCGCTCTCTCCTTTGATCCATTTGACAATTGATCCGCAAGCCAATCTTTAAGATTTTGGCCGACTCCCGGAATCGCTCCACCGTCATGCCTCCAAACTTCCTTCGCTTCCCTACACCTGAACAATACATGTTCCTCTGTCTCCGGGACTCCACACACCCCACATACCTCTGGGATATCCACCCATCGCCCTCTCAAGTTAACATTTGTAGGTAGTGTTCCTGATAAAACTCTCCATACTAAGTGTTTGGTTTTTGGAGGAACATTTAGCTTCCAAATCTTGTTCCACATAGCATCCCTCACCCCTTCAGACCACCGCCCGCTTCTCCTCTGTATAGTCTTATAGGCTTCCCGCACTCTATAATTTATATAGTTAAATAAAAATAAAATAAGTTAATATTAAAATGATGTAAGATCTTAAAACTTTGCATTATCTTGTTTATCTTCTTTTCCATATATATCTTATGATGGATAATACAACAACGACAAGATGGTGTCCAATCACCAAATCAATTATTGAGAATATATTTTTTTTTCTTTCTCTTTGCTGCCACTCATCTCCTTTGTATTCGATCATCGTCACGTCCTCATTTTTGTCTAAAACAAAGACTTTTTAAAGACAGCAGATCCAAAATTGCAGGTCATTTTCAGCACTGTCATGGACAATTCATATACACTAATGTTAGTAATTAACAACTTTCATACATGGGTTCTTTTGTGTGACATTTTTGTCTTATTAGTTTTTTCTTGTTTACAAACTCAATCTTGCCACTAAAAAATACAATTATTTCAGATGTATGTTTTGTTCGACAATAACATGTATAACATTTTTTTTATGAATATAGCTTCTTTTGAAGTATAAAATATAATATTTAAAATAGCTTATTGTTAATTTTTTATATTCAAAATGTATTTTCTATTTAGTTTTAGATACCTATCTAAACTTACTTGTCTCATAATTTTCAAAAAAAAAAACAGTAGACACCAAATAAAAACATATGTTTTTGTTTGAGCTAGGGCCATCTAGTCTTGAAACAGTCTTAAAGACACAAACATTGGTGTCACATAAATTGGGCCGACACTTATTTGCTCCATGGCATTGTGTGGTTATGGAGAATCAGAATCAGTGCTTTGGTGTTTTTGTATGTAAAAAGTGTTGGAGTTAGATAGTCAAGCCTCACCCACTTAAGTTATTCCCATGTAACGTCAACATGAAACCAACCATAGCTCCACTTCTGGTTAAGAGATACTTGGAATTCAAAACCTGGGCAAAACCACAAAAGAAGCTAAAGTAATTGATCTACGATGCGCTAAATGGCCGTCGAATATTATCATGTCTGGAATCATATATCCATATCATCGATTATGTTGAAACGAGTTTGATGTTACATATCTCACCCATTTTATTGCCGTAAGTTTAATCTTGCTTGAATTCATCCAAAAAGAGAGTATTGAGATAGTAATATCCCGTCTAATTAAAATAAAAATAAAAATGAGTTATATATAAAAGTAAAAATCATAATCAACCTATAAAATAGACTTTTTAATGGTGAAATCTAACTAGATGACTCCGAGATGGAATGAGGAAAAGAGAGATAAGGTAGAACCTGTAGGGGGTTTATGATTATACATTCCTCGTCCAAGAGAATTATACACTGTAACTATTTGATTAGTCAATCTTGATCTCCCTTCTAAGCTTGAGTTTTCTCTTTCTTCTGTATATCGGTTTTAACATGATGGGAGTTTGGGCCTTACTGATTGATAGTGATAACTTTTGTATGTGTAAAGAAAAAGCCCATTTGTAAAGTTGGTGTTGTGGTCCGAATAAAAAGGGAACGGGCTTTTCTTTCATTTGGTCTTCGATTATTGGGCCTTATCACAAAGTCTGTGATCACAACTTCAGAGAATTTTGGTTTGGGCCGTAAACGGAGCTCCATTCAATCAACCAACATGTGGATACCATATTCATTTGTCAAAGTGGGACTGGAGAAATGATCGGGGTTCAAACTACATCGACCCCGGGACCCCAAATTCTGGTACTAGTAGGGGTGTGTGCCATTTGGTAAGCCCTAGGTGGTTGAGGATCAATCTTCACATTAATACGTGGGTTCGTAGCAACTGTCATGTGGTAGTCGAACTCATTAAGAGGAAGACGATTTTTCCTCCCATCTAGGTTTAGTTATTGTACATTGTATAGACCTATTAACTGGAATCAAGTAGGGGTGTTCAAAAACATTCGATGATCCGCTTTATATGCTTATCTGTTTGGTCCGCTATCCATCATAATTTATCTGCAAAGTGGAAGTATAGAGATCAAATTTTATTGATCCACAATAATGTTGGAGCATTTAGATTATGGTAGATAGATCTGTGGATGTTCCACCTACCCGCATATGGTACCATGCTCAATTAAATATATAGAGTCCAATCAACCATTCCATAAAACTCATTATCAGTCGACCCAACTACGTGTTTGAAATTAATATTGTTGTAATAAAATCAGGTGTAGTATTTTTGTGATATAACTAGGTGTTTGAAAATTGCATGAATCACTGAATTGTATTAGCTTTTTTTTTGTAAAATAATTTTCATCTTATGTTTTGATATACAATTTGCAGGTCACGCGGATTGTATCCAATTCACCTGCATATTTTGTCGATGAAATCCGCTAAATGTTCATTTGTCACGAGCGGATCATGGATCAAAAATCCTAATCCGCACGGACGGACGGATATCCGCCCATAAACACTCATAGAATCGAGAACGTGCAACTCGAGTTCGTTAAACGAACAGCGAACAAAACAATTCACTAGCTTGTCCGGGCAGTATGTTCGGAACCCGTCTAGGAATGACAGTAACACATTATCCCCGCCTATTTCAGAGTGTTTTCATTGCCGATATTTTAATAAATGGTTACTGTTATGTTCAGAATTTTTTTTATAGTTTTAAAATATATAACTGTTTTCAAAATTTGTTTTCTGATTTGAATTCAAAATCTGAGGATCTTCTTCAAGGTGAAACCAAAATACAAAATTATGATTATTATTGGTTAAAGGTGGGGATGCTATATGAATGTATGGCTGAGTCAAGGAGAGTGTCTTTGGATCTAAAAATATAATCACGAATCTGAATTGTCACTTTGTAAGACTCCAACAATACATCTACAATTTTTGTCTGTCTGATCAAACTTCTGTACACATGTCTGGTAAAAATATACATTTTATGAGATCTATTGACGACTTCTTAACGAATACATTAACAAAATTAAACTGATTTGTTAGTCTCAATAATAGCGTTTATTTACTTTGAGAAATATCATCATCTGTTATTCAATTAGTAGAAGATTGTTATAAATACAACTGGAGGTGAACTGTGTATTTACAAACTCCACATAATTTACTATAAGATGTTACAATTATGTGTAGGTTTAATATGTAAAAGGTGGAGGGTGAGGCCAAAGATTTGAAGTACAGTGATAAGGAGGGTTCAAGGGGTAACACTCTGTTTGATATTGATTACTCATAAATAGGGTTTTGTGGTCACACACTCACTCTGTGCCTTTGTCCTTCCCCTTTTTCACACTTTCAAAGCTAAGCTCTCATTTTCTTTCCCCAGCTTTCACTGAATCAATCCCTCTCTGTCTCAGCCCTTGGAGAGTGACAAATCTTACAACCATCTTTACTATTTCACCCTTTTCTCCACATATATATATATATATATATATATTTATATAACAAGTTCATCCTCACTACAAGAGATATTAAGAGACACTCTCGTGATTTCCCATACAATGAGAGGAATTGTTGATTCGTGTTGTTGTTATTTTACGAAAAACGATAGATTGAATGTACATCTTCTAATGACATACGTTAGATATTCATGTGATACCCGACCAATCATATGATCTCTTTACTAACATGAGATGTAAAAATAAAATAAAAAATAACCGGCAAATATGGAGATGCATTGCCCAATAACAGACTGAGGTATTTTCCATAGAAATGGTATTGGTGTGGATATAAATACATTGGTCGGGCCAATGTGATATTTAGGTGTTATGTTGTGAGCAGACAAAGGCGTTTCGAGGGAGTTGTTCATGTTCAGTCGTATTATGACGGGGCTATGCCAAATACGCAATAATGTATCATAGAAAATGTACTTATGATTATATGTTATTACGATTGTGTCGAGTAGGAAAAGAGAGTTGTTAAACGAATTTGATTCGAGATATTATGAAAATATATAACGAGGATGAGACAAAAATCATCTATAACAAAAAGTTTTTATCTAATATGGAAACCTGGTTTAGTAAGTACAACAACGTATTCATTCAACTCCAATGACGTGTTTTATTAATAGTAGTGACACATTATATTAACCATAGCAAAAGGTTTTATCAAGGCAGCAACGACCCATTATTATCAACTTTATATAATGTATACACATCATTATTATCAATTTTATCAAATTCCACGGTTTTCTCTGTTTTTACAAACAAGTCAACACAATAGAAAACATATGTAAACGATGAGCATCGAATATTATCATTTATCAACTAGGTACACAAGTTTTATCATCAAACTACAATAGCATATTATCAACATGTGTGTTCATGACTTTATGTATCAAGGGGTTTGATCAACTCGATGCACGAGTTTTGTCTCTAGACTACACGAAAATTATCTACATGTAGTCGGAGATGAGATATTGACGAGATTCATTGAGAAATCATCAATATGAAATCGTCAATATGAATTTATCTTGACAATCAGCCCATCAGTAGGAAAATTGTTGATTTTGAAGAGGATTTATGACTTTTTTTAATGTCTAGATTAGTTCTACATATAAAGATGATTTTCAATAGATGATATGTCTCCTCTAATAAGAAAGTATTTAACAGACAAGCAAAATCATACATACGAATCATAATTAAACCCTCCCTCACAGTGAGTCACACATGAAAATAAAGAAAAAACAATAAAATAATAGATTCTGGTATTCACAAAAAAAGGAAGAGTCCAACGATAATAAGGCAAGGTATTTGCAAATGGAGTTGCTGATAGCTTCCATGCAATAAAATTGCTGTGGCAAAATCAGATCTGAAAAGATACATGATTGGCTCGTCTCAAATATCAATGAACACTAGAGGTCAGAGAATCAAATGACAAATCATTTGCAATGCGAGTCCTTACACTCTATCATTATTACCAAAATCACTGATTGATGAACAGATCCCAACTTGTGTAGAGTATCACAGGAACATGCAACCAAAGTCTTCATGTGTGGACCCTTCCCTCTTACAACGAATCATAACCGCATGATGCATCGTTTTCCTGTATCATCATAATCAGTGGACTGATCATGACCGCTCATAGACCGTCTCTCTCTCTCTACTCCTCGTAATGTTACTTCAAAAATAAGTATCACCAGTGACTCGTAGGTGTACTCTGTTTATGCTTATTACAAGCCTCCGAGTGACAAACTGACATAATATAATGATTATATTCACTTACATTTCTTATATTATACTTAATTGATTTATGTCATGTGTTAATAAATTGCAATTGTATTTTGGTAAATGAAAAAAATAATTATGGAGGATAGAGTGTGAACCCATGTGCAGAGACAAGTAAGACAAATAGTAGATCAATGGTCATTTTTGTAATTTTGGAGGGCTGAATCTAGATATACAGAAAGGAAGATTCTGCAAATAGATTTGAAAATAATACGAAATGTTTTTTAAAATATTTTAAGACGAATTAGAAATATAATACAAAACTATGTGAATAGTAGACTCATTGTCGACCAATATTACTAATTGATGAACAGAACACATTACCGTTGATGGAGGGTGACACGTCACCCAGTTAAATACTACAAATACTAAAGCTTGTGAGTCTAAGCCTCTCAATCCTCTTCATTTTCTCTGGCTAGAAACTAAGTAAAGAGAGAGCAGAGGAAAAATGGCAAGCACACTTGGAAGAAACCTTCACATGTGCTTCCCCATGATCAAACGCCCATTAGGACCCCAGCCCATCGGCGATCACGACCGTCCAAATCCCACCGCCTCAACCTCCTCGTCATCGTCATCAACGGCTCTCGTGAAGAACTTCAATTCCCTCTACGACTACAGCACCACCGCCACATTGGACGACTCGGCCACCGCCTCGAACCCAGACTTCGCGGCCGCGTTCGCCTCGCAGCGGTTCTTCTTCTCGACGCCGGGGCGGTCCAACTCGATAGTGGAATCATCGGCGGAGCGGGGCGAGGGGGGGAGGTTGCGGGACAGCGTGGCGGTGCCGACGTACTCGCCGGACCCGTACGCGGACTTCAGGAGGTCGATGCAGGAGATGGTGGAGGCGCGTGGGGAGGGAGACTTGAAGTCGGATTGGGAGTACCTGCACGAGCTGCTCCTCTGCTACCTGGCGCTCAACCCCAAGACCACCCACAAGTTCATCATCGGCGCCTTCTCCGACCTCCTCGTCAGCCTCATGCCGGCGGCCGACATCGCCAGATACGATGTGTAATACTAATGATTGTGTCTGAAAAGACATATGGGGAACTCAATTGCAATAACATCTGTCTGCCTTCACCTAACACGTGATCATATTAATTAATTGTCTCACCTTACCATTACAATTAATTACTCGGAAACGTACTGATTGTAATGAACATCTGAGGGTTGGATTGTGGGAAGGATCCAATTTTGATGTAGTTCAAGTGATTGGGAGGGAGATGAAGACAAGTGAATAGAGTGATAAAAGATCCAAAATAAATAAATATAAATTCAAAGGACAAGAAGAGGATCAGGGAATCTGGATTATTGTCGTGCGTTTTATTTTAAACGAGTCACGGATAAGCCCTTTCGAGGAAATGCAATATGAATGTCTTAGCTTTACTAAGCTACCTTGCAACTTCCCATTCCCATACACACAAACACTGTCGTTTTTGTTACTAACATCAACTTGACTCTATATATTCTTGTTGCCATAACTCATCTACTTATAATTATAATCTAATCGACCGACAATTGCATTAGTTCATTGAATGAATGGTCTGAAGAAAAAAAACGGAAAGAGCTTGTCCGAAAGTTCCAATTGTCCTACTATTTTCATGAATAGATCTAATCTAATTCGTGTCAAGCTATACGGAAATCAGGATAAAAGACAAAATCCTCTACCAGAAACAGATCAACCACACACCCTTAAGCCCATGGCAATTACACGTAAATGTAAATTTTGTCATGATTTAATATATAGGGATAACATCATTCACTCATTCTTCATGACATTTTATTTTAATTTTCAAAAATACACATTTCCCATAAATACAAAGATCCCCGGATCCAGTTACTTCATTCTAAAAAGCTTATTGGAGTAAGTGATGATATATTAGGAAACAAAATTAACTAAGTTGGATCCGGAAGTGCCACATTAGCCAGTAACTCAACTCAGTGAGCCATGATTTAGTATCTATATTTCAAACACAGAAATACGAAACCAGGGCCCAACGTTCAGGTTTCAGGTCCAAAATATAAGGACATAATACTTGGCTCTGAGATGTCACAATGAGCCTAGAAAGTCCACACTGTTCTAAATTTATGTGGGCCTGTACGACAGGTACAATGACAATGCCTACTAATTGAATGCCGACGCCAATACTTGCCAGGGGTTCAAAAGCTGAACCCGATTCTCATCTGTGTAACTCGAACAATGCGTAATCATAATTGTAAGAACTTACCAAGGCACGCAAAACTCAAAACATCCAACAAAGTAATTCGGTATTGCTAGAAAGCAAAGAAACTCCAAGATGAAACCTAAAATAGAAAGCATAATTCTAGTACTTCAAAAGCTTGGCTGTCAAACAAAAACCCAGGAATATCCAAAACAAAACCATGATTTAACGATGTGATTAACGCTTCTTGGAGACACCGACAGTCTTTCCCCTGCGGCCGGTGGTCTTGGTGTGCTGCCCACGCACTCTAAGACCCCAATAGTGACGAAGACCACGGTGGTTTCTGTTCAGGGATAAAAAGATAAGCAATTAGTATTAGGTGACTTTCAAAACGACAATGAAGTTAATTGAACCTATCTTTGATCATAACTACAGTTAGAAGTAAAGTCTACCTGATCTTCTTCAGTCGCTCGAGATCATCCCTCAACTTCATATCCAAAGCATTGGAGACAACTTGAGAATATCTCCCATCCTTGTAATCCTTCTTCCTGTTCAAAAACCAGTCTGGAATCTTGAATTGGCGAGGATTAGCAACAATCGTCATCAGATTCTCGAGCTCTGCAGCAGACAGTTCACCAGCCCTGTAAATAATACACTGAGTTAAACCACTACCAACAACAGAACACTCAAAACACAATCATTGCATAATTCAAGTTCTTGCTCATGAATGTGACGTGATTAACTGCAGAGTTTTGAAACTAAACAAGAGGACTTGATAGGTCGATGACAAATCAAGTTCGGAAATTTCAATTCCTCCACGAGGAATGGAATCTAACTGCAACCAAATTAATGTAACTCTAAATATGACCACAACTAGCAATCCCGGGCATGGGAGAAAACTTAATGCTAGGCAATCTCTACAAAAACGCTTGTCAAGATACAAATTTCCACTCAACTAAAATTATGAATTATAGAGTAATCAGTTTTATAGGTAACCAATTCAACCATTTGGCCTTCCCACTATGCACATCTAATAAATACCAACAGAGAACAGAAATTAGCCTTTTCAATTCCCATTTGCAATTTGATATTCATACGGTTCAAACAACAGATCATTTATACTAGAATAGTACAAAGGAACTAATTTCACAAAATAAATCTAATTAACACTTGACTTATCAGCCAACCAAACACGTAACTTAAAGAGCTATGTTTCTCAAACAAGGTATCAGCATCGCGATAGACACATTTAACTCACACTGGTATCTACAAATCAATATAGGAAAATCGAAGAATTAAGAACAAATTAATAATAAGGTTCGCAAACCTTTTGTTCATGTCGACATCGGCTTTCTTGCAGACGATGTTGGCCAAACGGCGACCTATACCCTTGATGGAGGTCAGAGCGAACATAATCTTCTGCTTCCCATCGACGTTCGTGTTCAGAACACGAAGAATGTGTTGAAATTCTTCATTCGCAACTAGAGACTATAACAACACAGATTTCGAGAATAGAATATAAAATCAGCGAACTATGGTTATTTCATATAAGACACAGGTACAGATGGTAAACTCAGTCACTCACCATGGCTAGGGTTCGAGATCTGGAACAGAGCGAAGCAGACTGGATTGTTCTCTGTGACGGCGAAGCTCCAAAAACCCTAGAATATTTTGTGAAGATGAAACATATATATGCCTTTTAGTTGAGACCTTAATTCTTATCAAAACGACATCGCTGCCGAACGTTTATAGCTTCTTCTAAGCCAGTTTTACAGTAAAATCTTACCATTTTCTTGTCACTTTCAGAAATAAATTTCAAAAATACTATTTTTTCGATATTTAAGATTAAATATATTTTCAGTTTTTAAACTATTTTTATATAATGTTTTATTTTTATTTCACCGCTATTTTCAATATGTATAATTAGGTATTAAATTTTTATTAATTATCCAATATAAAGTGTTTACTTTTAAAATAAATGATAAATTGTATCTAAGAGAACACATCAACAGTTAAGACTAAAATCTCTATGTGAGAGATCTTGAGTTCGATTTTGTTCGAAATTATATCTGCATT
>JAYMTN010001604.1:0-12527 GCA_036897425.1 Erodium trifolium
CTAATGCCCACACTATTCTGTTATCCCACAACCGCAAGCGATCGAGCCCCACCACTTCCTCCTGCGCCACCGCCCGCCCTCGTCCACCATCGCTTACGACGTTGCACCCCAATTTCATCCTCTATCGCCAATGCCGCCATAGCTACCTCCTCCGCTACCATCGCCGCCTCCTCCGCTGCTACCAGAGCCACCGCCACCTCCTCCGCTACCACCAGAGCCTCCGCCACCTCTGCTCCATCCACCATAACCTCTGTCGCCACCAACGCCTTCGCCACAAGCCCGTCCACTACATACGCTGCCTCCCCCTCCTATGGTGCCTCCGTCGCGAGTCTATCTAATACCTCGGTGGTATCCGCCCTGCTATGCTCAGTGTAAACCCGAGTCCCATGTCCCCCATCTCCTGGAGTTTTCCCTGACATTCTGTGCATCCCACAACCTCCCCCAATCTTCACCCACGAATGTCAGGTCGAGTCGGATATGTGATGAATTTCGCTGATATCACCCCCATTTTAGGAGTCTGTTTTCTTTCGTTCATCCCTGGTATAATCGGGTACCCTGTTATAGGATCGGGTGTTCCATACCCACGTGTTAGAACAGAGTCTCGCCCTTTTCTTAATTCATTTTCCATTCTAGCTCTATTATCCATCTTGTATTTTGATTTTTAGTGTAGATAAAATTCTCATAATATGTTAAAAAATAATTCTGTATTGACTCGGGAGTAATTCGAATTTATTTATTTTACCTGTTTATGATGGTCTGGACCTGATGGAAATAGAATGGGCCGGGCCGACACAGAGTTGTAGGAAGTGAGATGGGTCAGGTTTCGATCCTAAAAAGAGAGTAAAGAAGATCCAAAACGGAAGGCGGTAGCTGGAAAGAGGGAGAGAGGGTGAAGATATATGGACCTCTTCTGCTTCGCTTGAGTTTTGGTTCGGTGACTTCATCTCTGAAACTCAAACTACGCTCCTCTGCTCTGTCTCGCACTCGCTCCCTCCCTCTGTTTCTCGTTGCTTATTCGGTAAAGTCCTCGCCTGAGATCTTTCTTTTTCCCAATTTCTTTCCCGTATTCGATTGGAAATTCAGTTCTGTTCTGCTAAATTCCTGCTTGGATGCCAATATATCTTGATTCTGGAGAGGTTCGAGTTTCGATCCGTGTCTATGTTGAATGTCACCGATCTATGAATATCGTTTCGGTTTCTGTGCTTGAAGATTGCATTTCGTTGAGCTGCTGTTTTTTTTGTTGCCAATTCAGCTGTTTTGATCCGTGATACTGATAAATTGTTCTGTATGATCGTATGAAATCTGAATTTTAGTCCAAGAATCTCAAGTGAAGTGCTTGATTCACTCTGTCAGATGTAATTAGTAGTCAAACATATCCATTGAGGTTCTGTGGTTGCTTCGTTGCTCCCCCTGGCTGAACAATTTAGGTCAAGGTAGTAATAAATAATGATATAAGATTGGGTTGGAGGTAGAAGGTTTTTGTATTTATTTCTGGTTTTTAGCTTCTCACTGGTACACCACTCCTAGGGCACTTTCCTGTTCAAGTTCAATGATGTTATTTGCACCAGATAATGCTAGGGGTTGAAATTGTGAAATATGGAGATTTTTAGGTCCTTATCTTTCATGTGGAGTAGAACTAATTTTACCAGACCACCTGTTTATGAATGCATCAATCTGTTCTGATTCTCAATTCTTGACCAGGAGATAACTTCCATTTGTATAATGGCCGGCCACAGAAATGACTACGGGAAGAGATTTCATTTGCAATCTGATAATGCTGCTAATGGGGGAAGTAAGAGGAGGAACCCGGGTGAGAACGGGGAGCAGCAAGGAATTGGCCCGGAAGATACCGTGTTCCGTTATTTGTGCCCTGTTCGAAAAATTGGAAGCATTATAGGAAAGGGTGGTGACATTGTTAAACAATTAAGGTCGGAGAGTAAGTCAAACATTAGGATTGCTGAGACCATGCCGGGCTGTGATGAGCGTGTTGTCACCATTTACAGTACAAGTGAGGAAACTAATCCCTTCAGGGACACAGAGGAGTTTGTTTCCCCTGCACAAGATGCTTTGTTCATGGTTTTTGACAGGATCGTGGCTGATGAGGCACCTGAAGAGGATGAATTTGAGGAGATCCCACAAGTTACTGTCAGGATGCTTGTGCCGTCTGACCAGATTGGATGTATTATTGGGAAAGGTGGACAAGTGATACAGAGCATACGCAGTGAAACTCGTGCTCAGATTCGGATTCTAAGAGACGAACATCTGCCCACCTGTGCTTTAAGCTCTGATGAACTCCTCCAGGTACCGAGTTTCTCAAGTACTGCTTTCTGTTTGTCATATGTGCATTCCATTCCAAATTGTGTTTCTTTTCTTCAGGTGTATTCTGTTTCATGTATTATGCTGTCCATCATAAAAGAAAATTTATATCGTCATGTGCTTTAATTATACAGTGTAGACGCTGTATGAGCTGCTCAACATCTCATTGTGTTATTGTGTTACAAGATCACTTGAACTGACTTGGTTCTTGTAATTGCTTTGTCTTTTTTAGATAATTGGGGAGCCTGCAGTTGTGAGAAAGGCTCTTCTTCAAGTGGCAGCTCGCCTTCATGAAAATCCGTCACGGTCCCAAACCCATCTCTTGTCTTCATCAAACATGTATCAGTCTGGTGGTATGTTCATGAATCCAAATGTCGGAGTCCCTCTTATGGGCGGTTATGGAGATTACAGGGATGAAGCTTCTGCCAGAGAATTTTCTCTTCGTATAGTTTGTCCGACTGGTAATATTGGAGGTGTAATTGGCAAGGGTGGGGTCATTATCAAACAGATACGGCAAGAATCTGGGGCATCCATTAAAGTTGATAGCTCAAGTGCTGAAGGAGATGATTGCATTATTTTCATATCAGCAAGAGAGGTGAACTTATGATCACTAACCTATGTATCCTTTGGTTTATGAATAGACATCTGTGTATATGATGTTGTCCGATTACTTGTGACTAATCTTTAGATGTCTTCTGTTTTTGAATAAACATAATTATATGTTATGTGTTCTCTTATTACTTGTGATTTGCTTCTTTCAGTACCCTGAAGACCCATCCCCCGCTACAAATGCAGCACTTCTCTTGCAACCACGCTGCAGTGAGAAAGCTGAAAGGGAATCAGGTGATTCTGTAATTACTACCCGCCTACTTGTGCCAAGCTCACGGATAGGCTGCCTCATTGGTAAAGGTGGAGCAATCATTTCAGAGATGAGGAATGCTACTAGGGCAAGCATCCGCATCCTACCAAAAGAGAATCTTCCAAAAGTTGCATCTGAAGATGAGGAACTAGTGCAGGTAAACAGATCTTAGTGTGTGCATCGAGTTACATCTTTATAAATTATACGTAATGTCATGTGACACGTTTCTGTGATATTTTATCTAACCTTTTCTAGACTATCTGGTGCTGATCAGATCACTGGAAGCATTGATGTAGCTAGAAATGCCCTCTTGCACGTTATTTTACGGTTAAAAGCCAACATATTTGAAAGAGAAGGAGCACTTGGTGCATACCCTCCTGCTGCTCCTTACATTCCCATGTCAGTAGATATGGTAGATGGTTCAAAATATGGGAACCGAGATAGCCAATCTCGCGGACATGGGTATTCTTCTTCCGCTGGCATATATAGTTCAAGTGAACTGCCACCTGGTGACCATCATGGAAGTTTTGGGGGTTCACTCGTAAGTGTTTGGTTGTTCTGTTGTTATGAGTGCATGAACTAACTGATGCTATTCATCAAATGATTTGATATGCTATCATGCCTTTGCCCTTATTTATTATGCTTTTTATTGTCTTTCTACAGAGCAGTAACAGAAGTGGCTACGGAGCTTATGGTGGCAACCCATCTGGCCGTTCTGGCAGTGCAGGGTAGGGATGGTTTTTCAGATCTTTCCACTTTTCTCTAATATCTTAATTATTTAAGCTTAAATATCTCATTTTTGTTAATTGCTACAGTTGTTAATATATTGGTTATTATGGTCTTCAATATCTGTTACCTATGACTAATTATCCTTGCCCCTTTCCAGGGTGTATGGCCAGGCTCCCTTATCCCATGGGAAACATCATGGATATTAGTTCTAGGTTCTAGGGCCTTCTGGTAGGTTGTTGCTTCCTCACCACTTCCATCCTTCGATTCTGAAGTACTTATTTTGATTTAAATTAGAAATCATGAAGTATTTTATATTTTGTTGTGCTGATAGCATCTTAACCTAGACAGCCATCCTATACCTAGAATTCTGATGTACCTTACTTTTCACCTGTGTTGCCTTTCCCTTCCCAACAAAACAGCTGTGATCTACAAAGCCTGAAGCCTGCCCTTTGCCTTCTTAGATGATGCCTCAGTTTAGACCAGAAGATGAGACGAACTGGATTTGATAAACTACTGCTTCTTTGGCCCGCCCTTGGGTAGCCAACTCAATTATTTATGCCCCTTCAGACCAGGAACTAACGAGGTCTTAATTATTTGCTTCAATGTTGAATGTGGTCACAGTGACCTTGTCGTAGTTACATTATGTAATGATCTGTAACTTGTATGTTTGATGGCGATTATTTTCCTGAATTATTCCAGCTTCTGCTAGAAAAATAATCTGTATCTGGCTCTTTGAATATTTGGGTCAGTCAATTTATGTTCTGCTATGGTAGAGCTCTGGGAACTTTTACTTTGTAATGTCAATGTAAGTTCACAATGTTGTAGCTTTGGGCAAAGTTTCCTTATATGTTCTAATTATTCCTTTTGCTTTAATCAATTTTTTTAGTTTCCCCTTGAAAGAGATATTTCAGTAATTAGTCTGTGCTTGTGATACGCCAGAGAAGGCAGGTTTGTTGTCTATAATATGTTTAGGACAAGCTCCATTTGCTATAGTTTGATGATAAAAGCTTTATGGAGCTATCATTCACCTGAGAGATGGTTAATATGTATCATTCTGATCTATAATGGTGGTTTTATTAGTTATATTGTTCCTTTTGTGTTTCAGGTTTTATATGGTCTTGAATTCGATAATTTTAGTGCTGCTCTTGATTTGGCAGGTTTTACTGTATTCATTGGCTTCTGTTAACTACTAACAGGTAATTGTGCAAAGGTGGTACATACTGCTTTGTAAAGATCTGCCGCGTCGTTTTTATACCAAGAGGTGAGAAGAACTATATGGTTGTGATAAGGTACAAAATAGTATTAGGACTATCTAGCAATCGACATGTTAGGAGCTCAGATGAGTAACATGACTGAATAAAGGAGAACGTAAGTCTTACACTGTTTTGCCCTTTTCTTCTGAACTTATCCTACCAAGTCACAAGTTGTGACTTGGCCACTAACTTGAGTACTTCAGTAGTTGATATACATTTCTATGGGGATCGAAGCTTTTTTGAAAGATATTGTTTTGCAGCTTCTTGGGAGATTAGTTCTATGGTGCGAAGGGCTTACTGTTGTGCCTCGTTCAAATGAACAAAACGCACGAGTTTTAAAATGGAACTGAGCAGTCAATGCAACTTGGAATGTAAAGAATGTAAATTGTATTTGCGAGATCTATGAACCTCTTTTTGCTGGGTTTGTTGAGCTTCTTTTCTTTGGTAAATATCATAATTCATAGTAATTGTATATCTGATTTTGGTTTCAGAGACATTGGAGATCGAAGAAGACGAGCTGAGAGGGCTGACATTTCTGACTTTGATCAACTATTGGGCTGTTTTTGTCAAACCTTTTGACCAAATTGGCTCCTACGCGTTTCTTGCCGATAGTGTGCTAGGCTCATATTTAGAAACTAAGTCGAACTGTGCAGATTTGATTTCTTACAGCTTAAACTATGTCCTTTATCTCATTGAACCCATAGCCAATCTTGTATACTTGTTCTTTGAAATAGTCTAGTGCTTAGGGACCAAAGATTCTCGCTAGGTTTGAGTCATGGTATCAGGATTAGTTGGTGTTGAAAGAAACCCGAAGTTAAGTGTAGCTGTGAAAACACTAGACATGAGAGAACTTTTTAAGACTTATGAATAGTTATTAAGATTTCATGAGACAGAGTCCGCGGAGTTTTGGCAAACGAAGTTCAATCTCCACTGAAATTGTTGTGTATAAATGCAAAGATAGTACCGTTGCCAGAACATTGCTAGAGTGGTCGAGGATGAGAGGCTGCGGAGGACTCAACCCCGAACCAAGCACCAGAATTGTAGAGTTGGTTCTCTGCTTTCTTGACATTGTGGCTACGACTACAAGGACTGTTTTGGTCATAAACCGTAGGTGTACTAAGTCAAACAAAGACATGAACCAACCTGAGACATCATGTTCTTGCCATTGCTTACCTGACACAACAGCAACTCGAATGCTGGCTGGCTTGCCTTTGGCCAACAGTACAATCATCCCGTCTCCGGAGTTCATGATGCTTATTCATCTCTCTATGCTGATCATGTCTCAACTCAACAATTTCCAATGATTTCTACAACACTAAATATTCTTAAGTGTGTGTATTCCAGATAAGAGACTGATTGAAAAGAGAAAACCAGTCAAATATAAGCATTTTTCTTGTTTTATCCATAGGATTATACAAATGTGTAGCTCCCATACACATAACTTGGAGTTCCAAACACTATTGTACATGGAAATTGAAATTTATTTACAATAATGCCACAACCTTATCTATTGATTTTAATGTCGCCTCATAATACAAGTAGGATTCATAAACTTTGGGCGTCCGGACAAAATCATCCAACTGCAAAACGAGGAAGAGGCGGTTTAGATTAAGATCGAATGAGTAACTAAAGATGATTGGAAGTAACTTTAACATATACCTTGGACATGTTATGCACCAATTCGTTAGCCGTTTCTACGTACTCCGCACGGCGGCTTTCAGGCATGGTTGACATGACGGTTTTCAAGTCCTGTCCGAGGTACGATTGCTTCAGTCTTATGTAAAAAATGATGTACCTCCAAGCCATCAGGTCCACCATCTCCCTCAGGCTGTGGAGCCCCTCCGCGGTCTGCCGGATTCTCGCCGCCGCGTCCTCCGGCGACAGTCCGGGCTGGAAGAACCTCTCCAGCAAGAACGAACGCGTGCCCCATTTCTCTGCCAGTGATGCTTCTGGTCGTATTGCCAGTCCTACCCAAGTGGTAACAAATGCTGTTACGAGTTTTCTTCGGTCCATCGCATTTTGTCTTGCTACAACTTTTGTGTGGGACGGGTTTTTCTGACGGGTTTGGGTGGAGGCCTCCGCGCGAACGGGGAGGAGGACGGTGGTGGTGGCGATGGAGCTGCTCATGATTTGTAGATAAAACTAACGTGTGGGTGTGGCGTTACATATTTCTTTGTTTTGTTGCCCGTTACTCCAATGAGGACCTCAGCTTTTGTTCGGCTATCTGAAACTTGTTATCTCGTTAAACTCGCAAGGCTTAATGGGCCCAAACTCACATCACAAGAGGCTCTTTAAACTGGGCCGAGATACATACCACAGCCAAATATGAGTATGAAGGCCATTCCGCAAGCTCAGTTGAGTATAACACAAAACTGTAAACTTCAACGAGCTGTGTTTCTTGGTCGTCCCGTTTGTACGGTTTAGTTTGTGTTCGGTATGTAAATTTATTAATTTGTTCATAAATTTTTCTTCTCAATTTTTTTTTATAAATACCCAAATAGTAATCAAATAAGTATACCAGTAGAAATTGATGGGTCAAAACCATGTCACAAGGAGGCTCCTTAACCTGGGCTAGAAGTCTAAACTCTGGATTGAGTGTGCCCAGGAAAGGCCCAAAATTAGTGAAAGTAAAGGGTTTGAATAACCAAAACGTCGTCGTAGCTGTCTTGTGTTTCGTGAATGGCAATAAAAAAGCATTTGATATTGATCATCGATCTGGTCTCTTTCGTGCGGGACTAAGACGAAAATTATATCGAGAAAATACCATTTTTCCTTGGAAAAGGCGAGATCTTTTTCGTGGGATTCGATGGGGAAGGTAGGGCTGTTCGATCTGGAGAGGCACTTCGCCTTCTATGGGGCTTACCATAGCAATCCAGTGAACATAGCCGTACACATGGTGTTTGTTTGGCCCATCTTCTTCACGGCTCTGGTTCTCCTCTACTTCACGCCTTCTCTGTTCAATCTTCCTCGAATCGAGCTCTCGCTGTTCGGGAACGGCGTAGACTTGCTTTTCAATTTCGGCTTCTTCGTGGCTGTGATCTATTCAGTGTTTTACATCTGTTTAGATGCTAAAGCTGGTTGCTTGGCTGCTCTGCTATGTATGCTTTGCTGGGTGGGTAGCAGTTTTCTCGCGAGTCGGCTCGGGTTTTCTCTTGGTTGGAAGGTAATATCAATGCTATTTTTTTTTTAATTTGACATGGGTTTTTCTTTATTTTTTTTTTTCTGGATTTGGATATTCTGTTGTTTTTTTGTGTGGTCATGAACTCAAATTTGTGTTCTTTAGTTGGAAAATCGAGTAGTCTGTTCTGTTTCTGGAATTCCGTAATCAGCAAAATTGCTAATTTGGTCGTGGCTACAAGCTCATGAGAGACATTTTCAGCTGTTGCAATTGATTGCCTATTGATCATTTGGGAAGTCCTTTCTGTAACTGTGTTTATAGAGGAATTTATTGCGTTGACTTCATTCTGTGCTGTTAACACCTGTTTCAATAAGGGCATTCCATTAGTTTGAAAGGTGATCAAACTCTTTGTTACTATGAAGCGGATGCTCTTGAATGAATCAAGTCAATAGCCAAAGTACAAGGAATTGACATTTTGAACAATTTACAGTTTTATATGATTTATCTTTACGTATTTTAAGGATGCTTGATAACGTTGATCAAAACAAGTGATTACAAAAAAATGTTGGAATCTGATTCACCTATGAATCTATTATTGAGCTTCAATCTGAAGAGTTAGTTTGCATTTGGGCAGCTTATTTAAGAAAAACTGAATGGACTGCTATGATTGTGGAATGCTACCTAAAGACCATTTGTAGTTTCCTTACTTTTTTGGAATGAGATTCTTCTTCCATTGGATGGTTGCTAGATCATTTTATTTGCTCAGAAGTAGCCTTTGATAATTGTTTCTCCTTTTCCCCCTTGGGTACCATTAGGTAGTTCTGGTGGCCCAGTTAGTGTGTTGGACTGGACAGTTCATAGGCCACGGGGTTTTTGAGGTGAGTAGTTCTGTTCTCTAAAGTTCAATTATTAGCTGGAGATCATATTTGCATTACTGGATTCAACACACTGCAGAAGCGAGCTCCAGCACTGTTGGATAACCTCACTCAAGCTTTCCTAATGGCTCCCTTCTTTGTGCTGTTGGAGGTAATTTTGGCAGCTTTCATACTTTGTGTTGCGTTCACCTAAATGATTACATCAGATATGTCTCTCATGGATGTAATGTTTCAGGCTCTTCAGGCCTTCTTTGGATACGAACCATATCCAGGATTCCACGCAAGAGTCCAAGGCAAGGTGGATGCTGAAATCAAAGATTGGCAAGAAAAGAAGCAGAAATTGGTCTCTTAGTTTGTATGTGAACCTAAATCATGCCCCCTCTTACAGGAATGTTTATTAAGTCACTGCGGATAAAAATCAAATCTCTATATGTATATGTATGTGAACCTTTTATGAAATTGTATGCCTACAAGTTATGACAACTACATGAATTTATCATCTTTCTCCCTTCTTTAATTTTGTTATCAAGTGTGGAGTGGGGGTGGACTTGGGAGGATGGGCACAACTGGTTTTATGTTACAGAACTCTTTTTTTGAAGAATTGTGTTACAAAACTTGATTTTAGAAGAGTAGTGGAAAGCCAGATAATGGGTACAAGAACATCATAATACTATACTAGGATTAAATTTGTATGAGAAAACAAACCACCTCGGAACCAATTTGTACAGTTTTGGTCTTTATATTGACAAGTGTGAAAGAAACTTAGAGTCACTAGAACTCAAAAGTCACTGGGTTCACAAAAAATGGCTGGTTCATCTGAAACTTGGACAGATCCAACATGTCCTGAGCCTGGTGATCCTTTCCAGGTTGTCCATTTCCAAGGTTGTTCTGGAAGTTAAAAGACACTGTATTGTATGAATATGAATGGTCGGTCAAGAGCTGTCCCAAATCCATTTCCAGTACGTTAGAAAGTGACCAAGCTCTTGACAATTTCATCATCTCTTGTTGCTCATTAGCGTCAATACCATCATTAGCTACTGTTTCTGGCCTTAAACTAAATCGATCACCACTCTCGTTTCCAACCTCCAAATTAGCCCTCCCAATGTGCCTCTTCTTGTAGATCCGGCACAGTACCCAATCATCCAACTGAAACACACAAGAACAGGTCAATTATGATCATATACAATAGCATGACAAACTTCTTGAATGATGGGCACAAGGGCTTACTCTCATGGATCCGAATTGCTTGCTGGCTTGTCTCTTCGAGTCGGTCAATCTGTACTCATGCATGATCCAATCAGTCTTCACACCCTTTGGTGGACGACCCTTGTAGAACACGAGAGCCTTCTTGACCCCAACATACTTGGATGCACTGTAAATGGCCTTATCAGTGCCGGTGGCCTTCCAGTAACCGGACACGGTGGCCCGATTTGGCCGGACTCCGTTCGGGTACTTCCTGTCCCGGGGAGTGAAGAAGTACCATTCATTTTCTCCAAACTCTGCCTTCTCTACAGAAATCCATAGAGGATAATAAGAATTGTTAATGTAACAGTACTTCACATGTTCAAGAGCATATATAATTAAACTTCCATCTTAATCAAAACTATATATACTGTAATTAGTAAGAGTATACTAACCAGGTAATTGCCAAGGATCGAATTTGTAAAAGTCAACTTCTGGGATTATAGAGGCAGGGCATGGTTTGGAGGTTGCTTGGTTCCTAAGGTAGTGCATGATCAGTTCTTCATCTGTTGGGTGGAACCTAAAACCAGGTGGGAGGTCACAAGAAGCCATTTTATTTCTAGTTTCAGACAAGAAACCTTATGGGTTTTGCTTGTTGACAAAAAAAAAGTATTTTTCTTTCCTAAGGGGGAGAGGGGTGTTTGGGAGGTGAGAAAATGGAAGGGGTGAAGAGAGAAAAGAGGGCGCTTGAAATGTTTGCAAAGAGTTGGCTGCTCCTTTTATTTACGTTGGGTTTTGTCTTATTATGGACACACCTTGGAGAGGTTATTGGTTCTTTACTTGACTTTCAAGTTTTGTTTCTATTTCTGTATTTTCACTTGCTTGGATGAGTCTGGATTTCTTGAGTGGTTGGGCTACATTGCTTAAATCTTATGAACACTTGAGAAAATGAAACATGCTTTTGTTTTATTGAGAAGAAGTTTATATCACGATGGTTGGGATTTATCATTTTCTTGAGTTCTCAACTAAGCAATAGTAATAATTATTTCTTTAAATTAATTGGGGTGTGATTAGTGTCATCAAGGGACGGGATTAGAGAGAAGACGAGTGAGGATAAGTCTGGAAAAAGTGACTATGAATGATTGGTTAGAGATTCAGAAAGAAAAGATAAGAAGAGATTAGAAAAATGTATGTGGAAAATTAGAGGCGGAAGGAACTATATATGCTTCTTATCTGTAGGAACTGGAAATGGTCTCTATTGGTCTTTGATTTCGACCCCCTTTTTATATTATTCTCGTTTCTTTAAGCTTCTCGTGTTTCATTTTGATTCTCTCTTATGTCTCATTCTTTGCAGCATTCTTATCAACTAGTTTTGGTTTCGGTCATGTCTAAGGTTATTGTCGTAATAATAGTACATAGAATCAGAATTTAATATAAGATTAATTAGTATCCAGTTCAAAATTATTACTTGGATCAAAGATAATCGTATTTAGGAGTTTGGGTCCCGATCAACAATATTATATTATAGCTGATGAGATTGTAGAAACCGATTACTAACAAGTTGATTTGATTTTTTCATGATAATTTTTGAGGATAATAAAAGAGAATATTCCGTGAATCACGGTCGTTGATGGGTGTGTCATTTTCCATATCTTTATTCATAAAAGATAAGGCAGACCAAGCATTGCATATTTGCATGCGCATGAGTATGGAGAATATTAAGCCAGGTGGATTGAATTTTCCTTGGCTCTCTTGTTTCCTTCGATAAGGTCAAAAGTTTTAGAATCAACGTACTTTGAATGAATCTTAGACGACGCATTATCCATCTACATAGAAAAGGGGATTACATCCAAAACAAAAAAAGGTTTGAAATACAAAGATGGGTACATTTTACTCATCGATTTTGGAGTTTGTGTGACTGGGATTACAATCAATAACATGGTCACTCTTAGGATTCATTTGTTGGAACTATATTAGAGGGAAAAGATGACAAACACAAACATATTTGTTATAAATTTGTTTGGTTCTCTTTTGGTTTTTATTTACAGGGGAGGGAGAGACCTCAAAATAACACTCATTATGATAGTAAATATACTTATTAATACAGTAAATTCTCTATGAATTAATAATGTCGGGACCAGGATAATCTATTAATTTAGCGAGTTATTATTATATCGATAAATTAATAATTTATT
>JAYMTN010001605.1:0-12526 GCA_036897425.1 Erodium trifolium
TTTTATGATTTATCGATGTTTATGTTTAAATCTGGTTTTCAAATGTATTTCACTAAGTCACGTCTCGAGTCCGGTCGATACCGGATTTGGGGCGTGACATAACCCATAACTAAACACAGTCGTTCCAACGTCGAGGAGCCGATAGTAGCGCCGCGAGCACCTCCGTGCCCATTGTGTTGGCAAAGAGAGATCGGATAGGGGTCGTACGGGACGTTGAAACCTTGAAACCATATCTTCATAAATTGGAACAGGATGGAACTCGGTTGCATACAAGGAGGGAGGGGTACCATAATCAATGGGTAGCCACTGAATCCCCACGACCCACGGTGGCAAATATTCTCCATGGCCCCGTTGCTCGAGAAGTAGAAGGCCACGACTTCCTCCGAAAGGCACTCGACCTCCAAGCCCCGAACCTTCGAATGTTGCATCATGACCTCGAAAAGAGTGCGCGGGTTATATGCAATATCGGACATTATTCGGCTGACCATTGCATATCGCCTGCTCAAAACTACCGGGACGACCTTCTCATGGACGAGCACCACCATGTCCTAGTCCTCCAGCGAGAACGCTCCAAAATGGCCCTGCATAACCTCCAACTCAGCCGAGCCCGGGAGGAGGAGGGCGTCCAGGAGCGGTGGTCCTTGGTAGGGCTGGATTGCCCCGATGCGCAACCGTCGGGCCAGTGGCTGCAAGTGCCATGCGTTTGCAAGGAGACCTACATGTTGCTGTCGATTGGGGGCTGGTTTTGGTTGGCTGGCAAGGACGGCGACCCAGCGAAAAGGACTGCTATTTTCGGCCCTTGAGGAGCTATCGTGTTGCTCAGACGCGTCGAATGATTGAGGTGTGAGTAAGGGGTGGTTGGGGTTGATAGGGGGGTTCCTCAGGGTGGAGGGAGGAATCTTAGAGGTTGGATGGCTGGCTGAGGTGATGATGCTGAAATGGGAGGACGACATGGGTCTTCAACGACTACTAAGGAAACCCTAATTTTTAGAGAAAAAATTATAGTTCCTTAGACTCATCATTTCTTGGTCTATTATTGTTAAAGTAAGTGATGTACTGATGTTACAGTAAAAATATTTTTTTCATGTTTACTAATATTGATGTAGGCATAAGAAGTATATTTTTTAGCGTATGAACTAATTTTTATTGATATAAAAATAAGAGGATCCATCCCCAATATATTTTTATTGATATAAAAATAAGAGGATCCATCCCCAATATAGTGGAAATGAAATAACAGGATGAGATATAGTTCTGGTGATGGGCGAAACACTGATCATATAACAAGAAACTTGGTATTACAAGGGGTTGGTCTACGAGGTGGATCCCTACTCATACTGTGATTGGTGTAGTGAAATCAAATATCTTTCCCCGTCTCGACTTAAACGGACATGTTGTGTCGCAACAGTCGTTGAAGGAGTATACTGGGGAAAGGAGGATGTTGGGGAACAAAAGATGTCTATTCCTCAAAGATCGGTGTGTGGCTCCTCTAGAACACCCCAAGGTGCCCAACGGGCCTCATGATGACCAGCGAGGCTACTTGGTGCGCCTCGATGTTGTCCCATCGGGGCCAACTTCCCTGCCATAGCTATTGCGGTCGATTCCATCTTGCATTTAGCCGTCGGATCCTCTTTTCCTAGTAGAGGGGGGAACCGTACAACCTATCCCCTTGCCTATCAGAGTTGCTCTCGGGGGCATGATCCTCTCGACGAGCCATAGTACAAGGGGGTCTCCGTCGTGGTGGCGAATGTCTTCCGAAGGACACACATTGGGGAGTGTATCCACAATGAAACGGATTTAAAGCACCATTTCCCACGCCTACTGTGTTTGTTGGTTGCTCTACACCTCCTGACTAACCAGTGTTGATCGGTTCTTTAAAACCCCCTCCTACTGACGGATCAGTCTCTAAGGGTAATCTCCCCTTGGACGGGAAGCCTTAGCCTGATCATGCATGAGAGAGGCATGTGGGACAGTCCTATCTGATCGGATTCAGTAGGCCATCATGACTTCTGGTTGGCGCACGGGGTGAGATCGGGTTCCGGTTCCTCGTCGATAGGGGTGCATCGATGGTGGGACAGTGATTCGCGATCGACCTGGACGCATGCCCTACGCTGAATGGTTGCGTCATTGTAAAACCATTGGAGGTCGGAGCCTCTATCTTCCTCATCGTGGTATCTCTTTATCTGCGCCAACGCACGAGCGGAGTCATAGATAAGAAGTTCTAGGCCGGAGGATAGATCATCCCTGCAGGAAGGGATCATCGGTGCGAGACAATGGTGTGGGTGTCTCCTATTTGGGGGACCCACGATCCCCACTGCGTAAGACAAGCAATTGAGGGACGACAATGGTTCACCCGAGAGGCAACAAGGGTCAGTGGATGGGGCGGCGAAGATGAACACATGGCCTCCGGAAATTTTTGATGGTGGAAATAGAAATGGAGAGGAAAGTAGAGAAAAAAAATATATGAAAACCCTACAGGCCAAATTTTTTGTAAGGTTTCTTTAATTTGCTTCAAATTTTTAAGCATAAGAAATAAGAATTATTTAAATTAGTTCTCCAGAATTTCAAATAAATCCATATATGTAGATCAGTAGACTATTTTTTTGACACACCAATTAGTCTCACGGTCAAGTAACTTAAATAGCCAAGTGATTAAAAGGAACTAAATCAGCCCTAATGTTCAAGCGCAACTCTTTTGCTCTATAAAAACCCTAGACACAAAATTGAGTTTTGCGAGTTTCGAAATAGAACGACGGCAATGAAATCTCCAACTTCGGTCGATCATCTATCAAGCGATGGCGAGGGGTATAAGGTGGAGATGCAAAGGGAACCGATCCGTTCGGCATCGGAACCCGTGATGGATTCGAAGCCATTTACGGCTTCGAGAAATCAGTAGAACCGATCCAACCGTGTATGGAGGACGGTGATGAGACGGACCAGACGGTTGTATTCTCGGCGTGTAGAGACGGGGAGGATCGGCTGAAAGGTCAAGAGTTGGGTGGCCGAAATGCTCAAGGCCACCTCATGGACACTCGAAGGAGCTTGTTGCGATGGACGCCGGCGGCGGGACCTCGACCTAGAGCAAGAAGAGGGGACTATATGGGGCTCAGACAGGTGAGATCGCTGCCGGGGGGAAGCGGCCTATTAGTGGACGTTTAACCCGACACGAGGCCTGCGGACGGAGGACGTGGTCGGTGCAGATGGGCTGCTTCCATCGGATTCAATGGAGCCTCAGGGCATCTTGCCGGTCGGGGCTATTGAAACACCATAACCCGGGGAGATGGCGACCTGGACGAGACGGCCGAGAAATGAGGTAGCTAGGGTTTGGCGGGGAAGGAGAGACACCGAATTGGGCTATGTGGGCTTGAGGGAGGTGAAGCCCAAAGGGGAGTGGACCGGGGCTTGTTAGCTGATGCAAGGAGATCGGGTCAAAGGCAGGGCCCAATGGGCTTTTCATCTCAGCCCATATCTGAATCGGATAGGAGGCCTAGCCCGATACTGAGCCCGGGAGCAAGGCGGGTCGGTATAGATGTGGGAGTCGGACCTTCAGGAGATCGGGTCGGTGTCTGCCATGGATCGGATCCATTCGGTGGAGGGGTTGGGCCAGCGGAGCGGGTCGAACCTCGATAGGGAAATCAGCCTAACCCGGGCCTGAGGCAGGAGATGGCAAGTATAGGGAACCTTGGTGATCAGATGCGATCTATGAGGATCAAAGAGGTTGTCGTGCCTCCAGCGGAAGTGGAAGTTTCTGGACCTAACTTCGCGTTCGCAGTGGCAGCTAAGGTCCTTACTAATCGAACATTCTATTGGTGTACTATGGCCAATAATGGAGGATTTGTGGGGGTTGAGAAATGTGGAGGCAAGACCACTAGAAGTTGGGGTCGTGGCCTTCTTCTTCAGATCACCCAAAGAACGATCAAGAGTACTGGCGGAAGAACCTTGGTCTTTCTGGGACTCATTGGTTATATTTACGGATCTGAGGCTCATATGCGTCCACGGGATATGATCTTTACCCATTTTTCGGTGTGGGCAAGAGTGTCAAACCTGCCAATTGGGGCTTGGAATAGGGGAGTAGCGTTCCGGATAGGCAGTGCTTTGGGAGCTTTCCAGGCAGTTGATATTGATGCTGAGGGGAGATGTTGGGAAGACTTTATGCGGATCCGGATCCGGGTAGATATTCGAGTTCCCCTCGAGCGGGAGTTGTGGTTCCGTTTAACGGAGTCCCAGGTACGTACATTGTTACAAATTTCCTATGTACATCTGTCAGATCACTGTTTTGGATGTAGCAATGTGGGCCACCTATTCACGGCATGTCCGGTGAATGGAGGGAAGAAAGGACCGTCACTGAGTGCCCCAACAGATCAACGATCGGCACTCACAAAGGCCAAACATGAAAAGGCGATCCTGGGGACGAACTGGTCCTATCGGGGGGGAGCTCCTGAGGTATCGTCTCAGCTGTTTGCACTAGTGGCTTCCTGGAAATGAGGCCATGACTTCCAGGAAGGGTGGCCCAGTGGAAGCACGTCTACGAGTGGTTTGTTCCTTTCATGGTCGCTAGGCGCAATAGGAAGGACAGGAGGGGGAGAAAAAAGACCCTACATCTTTTTTGGCTGGTGGTAAGAGAATGATAAGAGATGAAAAGGGGGAAGACTCGGAAGGATCTACTCGGTCAGATGGAGCGTCATACGCAGCGGCGGGGGACAATAAGTACCCTCGCCTCACGGAATAAGGCCAAGATGGTCCAGAGGGGGTCGGCTGGTTACACCGCTCCTCTGCACGTAAGGTGGAAGCGGTACCACCAAGAACCAACATGGTACTCCCCTACCAGCTCGGATGCCAGTAATCCCACGTTTTGGAGCCCTACCACTATCAGTCAAGGGAGGACGACGCACTCTGACATCCCGGGGGAGTACCTAGTCCACCATAACAAATCTAGACAATGGGTCTGCTCGGCCCTTGCAACCACGTTTGGAGTCACTGTATCGGTGTTTGTCAGACGCTACCGCAGTATCCCCTCTAGACAACTACTGAATCTATCAGATCACTTTTACTTTTATGTTCTCATGTCAGTTTCAATTTCATTGCTCTAGTGTTTGCCGTCCGTAAACACTTTAAATTTATAATATTACTTTGTATTACTAAAAAAATGATTAAAAGGAGAATCAAGTTCAAAATAATCCAGAGATTTAATTAACATAATTAACCTTTATAATTGAAATGTGGATGGGCTCCAAAAATTGAAACCGAAAGGAACCGATCGGCCCATAATGTCTGTAAAAAGAACAAGCCCAGACCAGACGAACCCAAACCTGTAAATGTAATGGTGTCGTATATTTCTTATCAATTGCTGCTCATTTCTTCCCAGAGGCGATTGGGGAGTTGTAGTTGCAGATGCGTGGAAATGGAGCTTCGCTCTTCGTTTAGGTATGTCAATAGCTTCACATCAGCTTCTTCCTCTTCAGTGCACTTCATCCATCTCTTACACTACTTTGTTGCCTTTTAATTTCTGTTTTATTAGCACAAATCTGCTGTTTTTGAAATAGTTATTCACATTGGCGTTTCTACAAACATCTGGTGTGCATCACTCATTCGGGTTGTTATTGACAGAAACCACACTCCTGGTGCTTGCATGATTTGTTAATTCCAATAAACTCGTTAAGTGTCTGAAATGTTGGGTGAGTTAAGGCTGGAAATGTGTCTTACTCATATGTAGCTTTCAATTTCATGTCTTGTCTCTGCTTCAATTAAATTAGTGATTTAAGACTGGAAATGTGTTTCTCATATGTAGCTTTCAATTTCATGTCTTGTCTCTGCTTCAACTAAATTAGATGTTCACACTTATGCCATATATGGTTGATAATATGTATACACAGAGAAAAGTATTGATCACAGCCAGAAACAGCTACTTATTATGATTATTAATAGTAGGAAAATAAATAAATGCAGATCACAGCATCATTAGTACACTACCAGACCATTAGGGTTTTCCTGAAAATTTACAAGTATCTGAACTAAACCCAGGAACCTATCTGAACTATGGCATAAGTTTTGAATGTTTCTGTTCCGATCAAATAAAATCATTGCCCAATCCACAACCTGCACTGACCTTCTTCATTGCGATGATGCTGTTCCACAGTTTGTTTGTTCTCTTCTTACTGTATTCATCCGATGCTCTGACATTGTGACCCAATGTGTCTGCGGCTCTCATAACGTGAGAAAATCTTGTCTTTTATTTTTTGAAATGAAAAAGGATACAGTGTCTGAATTGTTTATTTACTTCTTCTCCTACTCCTTTGACATCCTTGTAACAGAAATAACCAATATGCTCAACTGAAAATGGGTCTATGACGTGGGAGTAGCACCTTACTGGATTGTCCACCTAACGATCAGTCCGCTCCATATTCACAAAAATTTCACGGGGATAAGCTCTCCTCATCTGAACTCCTATCTTGCCTCATATTATACCTGTTCAGAACTGGTAGAGAAGCAGTTGCAGATATCCGGAAGGACCCAGCAGAACCCACCATTGTTCTATCTTGCAGCCTCCCTACTTCCTTGCATACATTATCCAGTATCGAGAGAAAATCTCTTACAATCATGAAAATTCTGAAGGGATGGGCTTCCTCCCTCGTTGCATTTCCATGAAAATACTGTGTAACGTCTTTCACCAGGGATAAGGCCTTTCTTTCTTCAGCCTTAATCCGTGCAATTTCTTCTTCGGCCTCTTTCAGGAACAACTTCATTGAGTTGAAGAATTTCTCCTTAGAATCTGTCTTCTCATACTGCAAGACCAATCGGACCTTCTCAAGTCCCATTTCAAGTTTTGATAAATAGCTGCTTAAGACATCCGAGTCCATTCCTGCTGCCTTTTTCACGTTGTTGAGGTCTCTTCCCAGCCCAGCCACGACCTGTAATCCTTGCTTCCTGAAAGCTTCCTTGTTTGTATTTGGCTGCGGTTTGTTTTCTGAAATATCACTTGTAGAATCAGTACCTTCACCTTCAGCTCTAATGATCTCTTGGACTACAAAGTGAAGCAGTGTTGTCTTCCCATCTGTTCCCTTTATATCTACAAGTTTCAAAAGTGTGTCAAGTTTGAAAGCTTTAGCTTCGCCGCGGTTGGTTCCAACATTCATTCGGTTTCCTGTCCTCAATACAGCTTCAAGCAGTTTGAGGAACAACCGACTGTTCCTCAATTCCTCGCTTGCTGCCTGAAAAATGTGAGGGCTAATAAGATTCTTCATAATTAGGGCTTTTAAATGGTATAGAATTGTAAGTTCCAGAATATAAACTACCCACTCCTGATTTTATATATAGAATTTGGTTTTAAGTCTGGACTCTGAGGTTCCAGTCCCAGATAGCGTTATGATATTGTACACTTGACTTCAGGTGATTCAGTGTTAGCAAAACTTCTGTAAGTACTAAAGGAATTTCAAGAGACAGAAAGTATGGAAATCGACAATAACAATACCTCCAAAATCTGAAAAGAGTTCCTCAGGTATTTTAGTTCTGAGTTGAAGTTGCCTCGGTATAGCATTGCTTCAACCCTTTTGAATGCAAATGGAATATCAAGTATCGCCTTGAGAAATCGTTCTGCAGACCCAAGTTTAGAGACATCTCCAGTATAGTCTCTAAGTTTGATTTCTTCCTCCTTGGTTGGAGCCATCTTTACCAGACTTTCAAGAAGTTCAACACCTAAACTTTCTGGGTTACCTGTTCCAACCAAAGAAACTTGAATAGTTTAGGTCCATAGGAAGGAAACATTTCAAAAAAGGTTACTTATTCACAGAACACAAACATTGCATCCACTATGTTGAACCAAAACTTAGATGATAAAAAATGCTGGTTTCAAGCGCATATACGCTACTAGAACATGGTACTGTTCGGTCTGTCTACACTGAGTTCTTTTGCCATCAGTTTAAGATGAAACCCCATGTCTAGATTTCTGCTTTCATGTCTCTGTCTGCTAGAGTTGTTAAAAAAATACAAGCATGATATTGCAATAGAGAGTTTCAGCCTTGGGGGAGAATAAAAGAGAGAATCTCTGCATGAGGGATACACATTCACCTCTAGCAGTGGAGAAGAATTTATTTGCAAACTTTAGTGAAAGAATTGATGCTCCTACATACATGTGCAATATGCCTTAGCCGGGGGTATAATAAAAAACAACTTTAACTGAAAAACTTTTATAAAAGCATATACTTTGGTTGAAAAAGCATAACTGTGTGTTTAGGTAGTTCCTAGGATTTGAGAGCTAACACATTCGTTTGAATAGGTCTGATTTCTGATACTAAATGACTTGTGAAAGACCATCATTTACTAGAGCTCAATTCTAACATATATGTAAGAATTTAATTTTTATTAGTTTAAATATATTGGGGATGATAAACATTTGATAATGTACTAATACAGTTTGACATTTGCCTCTTATATCTTCTGTAGGTTACTTTACAAATCTGATTTTGTAGGTCCTTAGCAGTATGATTTAAGTTTTTGACTACTAATTTCTGTGTATGACCGCCATTTGTTTTAGCATCCTCCAACTTAAAATGATACAATTTTACTTCTCCTATTGATTTTATTTACCTTTTTGAGAACACACCTGGGTATGATCAAGAAAGAATGGATACAAGCAGTACCAGATAGTTGATATCCTAGCACTGATTATTTCTATTTGTTTCCGAAACATGCTTAGTGACAACTCAGATATGCAAAAGGAAATTACATACCATCCAAGAGAGCTCCGGACACCACATCTTGTGTTACATTCAATGCTCTCAACAGTATAGCTATGTTCTGGGACTTCTTCGGGTCCAAGACCCTATTCTCCTTCTCAACAGGAGGAAGAACGGATCTTCTGATCGGTTCTTTTGGAGCAGGATTCATGGAATTACAGCCAAAGAGACTTTCCATCATGTCCTCATTTATCCTGCAACAGAAGTAGGAATGCCCCGAGATTGACCATTAATGAATTAACACAACAAGTTTTGCAGAACATCAATTGTATGCAAATGTACTCACTGAAACGAACTCGATTTCAGCTGGTCCCATACTGTTGCTCGATCTGAAGTTGCCCTTACTTTGTCCCAATGCAGAGGCTTCAACTTGGGTTTTGCTCCATCTGTATCATCTGTATCGGCCCTAGCCGAAGAACCCGCACTGCTTTCAACTTCTTCAATAGGCTTCCTCATGCCATTCCCAGAGACTTCTCTGGGGCTTGGAGTCCAGGGTTCTGGTGTTTTCAGCACCACTTGGGACGGCGTTGTGGATTCAGTTGTTTCATTAGGGACAACTTTTTGAGGTGTTGATAGCAGTGGTGGCGGCGGTGGTGGAGGGGGAGGAGCTTGAGCTTGACGTTGGTTCTTAATCGACTTTGAAGATGGAGGTGAATAGCTCTTTGACTTGATAAGTCCCCAATTGGGTGGTGGGGGTGGAGCTGAAAACTTTGGCTTTTGATGGTGAGGGATTGGAGCTGTTACAGGACTGTCCGGAGCTCGAAGCTGCGACGGGAGAGGTGGTTGTTCCGGCGGGGAAGTCTGTTTCGTTGATGGTGTCATAACGGGTTTCATATCAGGAGAAGTACCTGAAAGCCTTGATTTTGGAGAGGTTCTTTTGGAATGAGGAACAGAACCATTAGCTGCAGGTTGAGTTTCAGCTCTGCCTGGAATCGCCAAGCTCAGATGCCTCTGCCGTGATCCTGTCGTGCACGAGTCATCCTCAGTACTGACCGATGAGCACTGTGGTGTGTAAAAAGCTGCGTCTTGACTTTCCTCATCAGAACAAGTCGGAGATGCAGCGGCCCCCAGAGGATCGCTCGGGATTGGCTTGGTGAGTGGTGGTAATGGCTGCAATTCAGGGCTGGGACGGTACCGTTCAGACCTCTTGATCGAATTGAGCTTGTGATAAGGCGACCCATTTGCTCCATTGGCCTCGCTGACCGAGCTCCGGCCCGGCTCCACGGTTCCGATGTAGAGAAAGCTGGACGGCTGCACTCTAGCATCGTCCCCGAATCTCTGAGAATTCCCAGCTCCGACGAGCTTCTGGGTCTCCCCGGGATGCCTCACCCGGTGCCTGTACAAGAAGAATGCAAGTGCAGAGAGCATCCCCAATGTGACAATCCCGACGGAGATAGCAATGGCCACCGTCTTGGTAGGCTTGGCCGGTTGCGTTGCCGCTGGAATGGGAATGGTTCCATTGGCAGGCGCTGGCTGCGGCGGAGGCTGATTTTGATCCGGGGTAGCCCCTGCCGGGACTTCAGGGAAGAAGGGCTGGTCCGGAGGAGGAAAGACGGGACTCTCCGGCGGCGGCGGCGGAGGAGATGAATCCTCGGGAAACAATGGCTGATGCAGAATTCTCCTGGGAGAAGTAGTGTCTTGAATCGTGGCGGTGGAGAAGGATATTGCCACGGATAAGATGAAGAAGAAGCTCAAATGATGAGCTCTCATGGTGATTTCGTTGGGATGAGTTGTTGAAGCCAGTTCATTTCTGGGAGAGATTGAGATTGAGAAAGAGAGCTTCTTTGAGGTGCAAGCAAGATCTGAGATGCTCCCAAGTCACCGCTCAGCAGGACTCGGAGTCGGCACAGGACAGCCGCATTTCTTTTTATTTGTTTATTTAATCATATTCAGCAATTTGATTTGTCGTCGATGGTGCCACGTGTCGTTGAGATGAGATGTATAGCTTTGGGTCGATTCGGACCAAATGGTGGTGATTATTGTAAGGACCACGTTGGTGCTTTTTTTGATTAAAATTTTCTTCTAATGCGAGTTCCCACTACCTACCTCTGTGCTTCCGATCACATCCTAGTCTATGCATGATTCACTTTTTTTGTCGATTTCATTGACTAAACCACCCTCCTTAATGACAACGTTTATTAGGCGTTGGTGACGTGGAAAATGGCATGAACCGGGGAAGGTTTTTCGGTCCTAACATATGTGTATATATATTTTTTTTTTTGTAACTTAAATATAATTACTTTTATACATGAACAATGGTACAATTTTTATTTATAAATTTAAATGGCCGATATCATAATTTTGTAAATGACTATAATAGTATAGTTTTATTATGTAATCGTATCAAAACAAAACAATTAGTAAACTTCGATTTTACGTACATAAACACATATTATATACACATTTACAGGTGTATAACTTAGCAGTTCAATCTTATACATGCTCTCGGATGAAGAGTAAAGCAAGTCATGTAGAGGTGACCTGGTGGGCAAAGCCATTTACTCTTAGGAAAGAAGAAAGTGAGGGGCAGAAATGTAATTTGAGAGAAGGAAGAATCAAGAATGTGTTATCTGAAATCACCACCGACCTTTCTCGGAGAAGGATGGCATATGGTTGTGGCTCTCTTTTTTTATCTTTTATTCCTTCCACTACCTCCACACCATGCTATCCATCCCTTTTTTTTTTTTTGAAAAACGATGATTTTTATAACTCAAATAACATTGACCGACAGAATACACATAAGTGCATCGGGGGAATCCTGATCACATAGGGACAGACATAGAACGGGCCGCGTTGGCTAACCATCGTGCAGCCCCTCTCACTGGCCTCTTAGCAAAAACGAGTTGAGTAGACTCGGTAGTGGACAAGATTTGTTTACAATCCTTTACGACTCCTCCCATCGGAGAGGCAAGGTCACTTCCTGCTTCAATAAGGTTGACGATCATATGAGCATTCGAGTAAATGTAGGAGACCGACTGAGGGAGCTCTTCCATCCATCCCAGCGCATGTCGTATGGCCATCGCCTCAATCATTCCTGTGGATAGAACTCCAGAGACCGATCCGTTTCTAGCCTCCACCACCCGCCCCGTAGCATCCCTGCAAATAAAAGCCCAACCTGATCGGCCAGAGTCCTTACGCGGGGTTCCGGCAGTTTGGATCCAGAGAGTAGCAGGGCGGTTCTGACTCGGATGGGTAGTGCTGTGAACAGGCCTTTCAACATTAGCCCTAGACTCCTTACTAGTTGCCTTTTTCCATGCTTCATAATGGATCTTCGAAGAGATCGCCATTGCACTAGGGGTCAGCGCATCATCATTCCACACATAATCATTCCTCTTCTTCCAGATATTCCAAATCTACATAAGCATCTTGGTTCTAACTGTGCAGTCCCTTATTTCAAGGACCTGGCCCCACCATTCCGTAAAGGTCATTTTCGGGGTCTAGATACAGGGGAGGCCCGATAAGGCCCAGCATTCTTTGGCAAAAGGGCAATGGAGAAGGAGGTGATCGGTTGATTCCACATCCGTTGAACATAGTGGACAAGTAGGGGAGATCGGGACATACCTAGTTCGAAGATTAGTCTCAACCTGGAGGGATCCGTCAAGCATTTCCACAGGAAAATCTTGATCTTGGGTGGTGCTACTACGTTCCATGTATCAAACCAGAATTACTCTATAGGGACTTGAGACTCATCGCCTTTCATATGATGGAGCATACGGTAGTCGGACCTTCCCTTCGTATCCTCTGCCCAGTACCACGGGTCCGTCTGGCGGGTCTTGGAGATCGGAATCGCTAAG
>JAYMTN010001606.1:0-12525 GCA_036897425.1 Erodium trifolium
CGGGGCTGTGGTTCTCTCGGGTTCGCGAGGAAGGAGACGAAGAGAGAGAGCGAGGGACACCGAGAGAGAAGAGGGAGATGAGAAACGAAGGAGGAGAGGTTGCCGATGGCTTATTAATGAAAACCGAGTGTAAAATGACAAAACAACATGTATCAATCATCGAATACAAAGTCCAGTAGAATTAGTAAAATGATAAATCTAATGAACATTCCGACAGGGACAACATAACCACAACTACCAATAAGGCATAATAGTTATTCTCCGTACTTAGACTAATGTAGTTGTCAACTCCATCGGGCTTATAAACGGGTAGTCGATCCAGTTGAAAGTCATATGACTTGAAACATATCAAATATTACAAATACTATAAAAAATGAAATAAAGGATTCAATCTTTAGGAAAATATTTGATGGTTGTACAACCGTGCAATTCAAACCTTGTCTTACATATTGAGGCTCAAGCCAATTGAAACACACAATCCTAAATTACTAACGAATGGAAATAGAGTTATGTAAATGTTAAGTTGCTTCCTAATCTATTCGATCCAAACAATCTAATGGAGTTAGTTAACAAATTAAAAAAACACTATCTTAAGTCCTAAATTGAAAATTAGGAATCGAGTGGTAACGAAGCTCCTCACTAATCCGAGTGACCCACAATATCTATTAGAGTTAGCTCAAGAATTAGCCAACACTGAACTCTTAATCTAAAAACAAGTAATGTCAAGCTCACAATAGGAAATGCAACACGCTATGCCCAAACCCTACCTATGGGAGAGATGAGTGGAAATACGGTCGTCATCCCAATTTCCACCAAAGTTTCCCATTGAAACATTCATGAGTTCATAAGATTAATTTGATAATTTACATAATCCCATGCTCACTTAGAAAATTTGAGAGTCAAACAATTCAATTCAATTTTCTGCTAACTCAATATATCAACCTCTTCAAATCAACCAAAACTCTCATGAACTCAAATCATCCACATATCTCATAATTGATAGTCATAAATACAATCAACTAACTAGTTTAATCTTGAAACATCTATACACGAAAATCATGAAATTCAAACATTTAATACCCTTGATTGCAAATCAATCAGAAGATAGATTCTAGATTAAACCCAAGATTGACCAAATCAACTTTAAGACCTTAAGGTTAAAGCCTTTTTATAAGGATACATGAAAGTAGAGACGAAGGAAAAGAATGATCTAAGGAAGAAACCCACAGCTTGAGTTCACCCAAGTTGAATGTTCATCATCCTTTTCTTAAGGTTAAAGCCTTTTTATGGCGGTTAGACAGAAATTGCTTTTGCCTGACAGTTGGTGACTTCATCGGGACCGCACCCACATAGTAGAGACCCAAATCTCTAAGCCACACACAAACCACAGAGCAGAGCACCGGATACTAGCCGTCACGAAGATCACGAAACAGAGCACCAAATCCCTAACCGCCATAAAATCACGAAATAGAAAACTATAACTCCAAGCGCCACATATTTAGTCTCCATTTTCCAATAAGGACAACGGCTACCTGTGTCAATGGAGATGAACCCTAGAGGTAGCCCCAACGTAAAATCCAATTCTATATTTATATCCTTACAAGGTAAATCATTGATGTCATTTGTTTACACATGAGTTTTTATCTTCCATTGGATAAATACTACTCAAGAAAGAATTGATGTACATAGTGGATAATCTGTTGAATCTATGAAGTTTTTAACATATAAACTCTTCAACGCAAGAAAAAATCGAGATAATTCCAAATTTAATTTTCATATATGAATGAGTTTTGGGGGACTCAGCAACATTTCTTACTTGACTAACAGAGATATGATCTTAAAAACAGTTAGTAGTCAAAAGGAAATGATAGGTTATGCAGAAAAACAAGGAAGGATTGGCTGCAACCAAGGGCAGATAGTGATAAGCCTGGAACTGTATCCTAGGACCATTGAGTTAAAACAATGCTCAACCGAAGTACATTTTTCACCAATACAACTTCTATGATTATTGCATCCAGAACAAGGCATAATACAGAAACAGGCACAAGGTAATAAAACACAAAATATAAAAATATACTCACAATTGAAACTTGCATACTTACTTGTCTTGTCTAAGGAACTAGTCAAGGATAAAAAATAACAGATGTAATGAGACAAATTTGTTCTCACAATACCTATAAAATAAACAGATACGTTGATAATGGGTAAGATTATTATTGAAACACTAAGTGAAGTAATTTACATGAAACTCAAGCTACAAAACCATTGAGGTTTAAGTTACATCTTGCAAAGCAAACAAAGTCATCAACTAACACAACAATCTTCGCCTGAATCGTAAAAGCCAACTACAAGTTTCACACTGAAGTAGTAGTCTACAAACATTCCCAATATTCAACTATTACTCCCTTCAATACCAAGACCATACAAAACACCAGCATATTTCTCTGTAGAGCCCTTAAAGAAAGTTTCCCTCAACTTCCTGAAGGTACAAGATGTCAGCAAACTATCAGAGCCTGCTTGATGCATCATCCCAACCCTCTCCACTTCCAGCAACTCAGCAAGCTTGTTCAACCCTCCATGAAGACTATTGCAGAACTTCATCAAGTGCTTAATATCATAAACCATAGGGAAATACATATTGATCAAATCAAAGAACCCCCCTTGAGTATCAGGCAAGGACCTGCATGTCAACAGCTTAAGCAGGTATCCAAAATCATACCCACTATGGAAGGTCACCCAATGGACGCCATCATTCAAAACAATACCTGAAGACATCAACAGCTCACCAAACCGATTCACATCTATACCCATTTCGCTGTTCTTCTTGAAATCAATCCCGCACTCGCGCAACAAGTCGATGGAGTCAGCAGCAAAGATGTCTGCTGTCAAGTTAAACTCCCTGAAATTGAATTGCCAAATACAGTACTTATCTGTTCCACAAGTGGGAAGATTCCCATCCTCATCCGAGAAGGTGAGCCCAAGCTGAATCAACTTCAACATATCAACATTATCCTTCAATGTTTGGTAATTATAGTCGTTGATGTTCTTGAAAGTTCCCACGGGGCGCAATACCACGCCTGGGAACTCAGTATCCATCGCGACATAATTATACTTGTCCACAATTTCACGAATCAAAGCAAATTCTTCTACGAGATTATCATCCCATACCTCCCGGATTTGGATCGAATCAGTCTTAGGTATCGGCACAATCGACATGTCAAACACAACCCAACTCAAGCAACAAGAAAAAAACCCAACAAAACCCGAACTTGAACCCGTTCAAAACTTTCCAAGACAGAGATATCTTGTTCTCGACCCAGATCTATAACGAGACAATCAAAACATACCCAGATGCAGAAAACTCGAAATCTTTGATGGGTTCTCGAGGATCGGGTGGTAACCACATAGATCTGAAACGAAACAAGGCAGCGAATCAGTAAATGAAACCAAAAAAGCCACGCGTAATCGCTCAGAAACACGCGAGAGATCAGAATCTGACCTTTGAGAAACTGAAATTGGTTCTCGCGAACAGCAGATCTGAGATTCGGGGTGAGTAATTTGTGCAGAATTGATGGAAATTTGGGGGTCAACGAAGCAGATAGAGGGTAGAGACGTGGGTTTGGGCAACTTTACTCTCTTCCTCTGAGGGTGTGTTGTAAAACAACTGCAAGTACAGGGGTTGATAAAAGGAGGAAAGTGAGGATGCCTGGGCCTGGGGAGTGTGGGACGACGTCGTTTATCAGAAATCAGAAATAGTGTAATGATACGACGACGTTTTGGACGCGCGTGCTGTAAAGATTGACCTTGATGAGTCATGTTTGGTGGTCTGGACTGGACGTGAACTGGACAAACCGTCCACAAATACATTTTTTTTAAGGAGAAGACTTAAACCCAAAAATCCTCACAGAATAATAATAATGCATGATTTATTCAAATTCAAAAATATCCTTTTGCCTTTGTTTTTCTTGTTTTGAAAAGAGTTGAAACTAAATATTAAATGATAATGGTGTCGTTGCTCTCTCATCCTACGTTTTATGGGATTTTAATTCGTCATCGTTTGCGGGTTTTTTTCAGACTTCGTCCAGTTCACCACCTTCATCAGTGCATCATTCCTCTCCATTCTCTATGTTGTCCCTACCGATCTTGTGCGGGTCGACCTTGTCGAAAACATCAACGATCGATTCGCACATGGCGACACCACTTCCTCCTCCGTTGACCCCTCTCCCTCCCCGGTGTAACGATCATCGTCCATCCATGGTCCACCCAGTACAACAGGGGTCGTGGATTCGCCAATCGGACGCCACCTTCCTCCAAGGTCGGATCCGTCACCACCCTCATTCGTACGAGTCAACCGCGACAGTAGATCCTGCCTCCAACCCTGATGGTCGCCCCCATGCAACGAGACCGACTTGCCGATATCTCCGCTCAGAGGAAGCCTGGACGATCCTTCAATAGGTGTCCATTATTGCCCCTCTGAACTGTGAATGAGGACTTGAAATAACCCCCCCCCAGAGGGGAGAGGGCCTCGATTGTGCGGACGCGAGGCTCGCAAAGTTGGTCTCTATGAGGCCACTAGGGTACCTACGGGGTGTTCTAGAGGACCGACACCCCGCCCCATAGGGAACATATGTTATTTGCTCCATTGTCTCCTCCTTTTCCTGGTATACTCTTTACTCTTTAGACGATAGTCGAGACAACACAAACATGTTCACATTGTGGTGAGGAAAGACTCTGAATTTACTATGCCAATCACCAAGAGAATAGGGAATCACCCCTTAATTTATTCCCTGATAGTACTGGGTATTTTGTTATATGACTAATGTCTTGTATGTCAACAGACTTCTATCTTGTTATTTTCCATTATTTCCACTTTTTTGTATGATCTTTTGATGGTGCTTTGATAAAATATTATACATTATGCTAAAAAAATATCAAATGATAAATGTACACGTACGAGCTTTAAATGAGATAGACTACTCTACTGAATTAGAGTTGTAATTAAATATACATCCTCTTGTTTTGTCAAAAAAAAACTTTAGTTCATTGATCCTCTATGGTAGTTTTTTTTTTTCTTCAAGTGATAAATTTGTACAAAATTCATTGGCATAGTTGCATCGTCGATCTTAAAACTCGTTCTTAGATTGGGCGGACTAACGGAAGTATTTATGAAGCTCTTGCACAAAACCTAATGTCATGTCGTCGTCGTCGTTCCACCGCGCCGTTAGGTTGTCAGTGGCCATCTCCTTCCTGGGCCAATCTCTTCCTTCCTCCATTCTCCCCTCCTTCTTGTCGATGTCGTTGTTGTCTAGTCGGACTAGGAGCTCTCACTCGTATCCTCCACCGACTGCCTCTCATCCTCCTTTCTCTCTTGACTTTCTCATGTCCCTTATCGGTATTGCACCGACGATGGATGCGCTCTCATCGGTAGACCTAGTACAGGTCGACCACTGGATATTTAGGGGCAGTCTCCCTCGATGAAGAAGATGCAGTTATCATCGCCTCTGATAGAGTTACTTTGGTGCAAGTAGGATCTGGAGAAGTTGTATCTACGTTGACCTGGGCGACGACTTGTAAGCGGGATTTGACCGACGGAGACCCAATTTCCATCAGGATACAGATGGTTCCCCTATAATAGCGGCGACAATCATATATTATCTTGTCCTGCTTCCGTAAGGAGACAATATAGTGATCCCAGGTGTTCGGACGAGTTCTGCTCATCAGTCTCGCCAGGAGGTACGAGACAATCGAATCGTTATGGGACGATGGGCTAGATGGTTGTCATGTATCGATACCGGTCAGGTAACCCCGGTCACCCTACACAGGGTAGGGAACTTCGAAGTGTCCCGGTGAAGCAAGACCATCCACCACGAGAAATACATGTAACTCTAATATCTTGTATTCACTTATGTGTTCAGTTAGATTTTTGGCAACTTACAGTTATGTCGGTACATATGATGCCAAGCAAGTTTGCGATATGTGTCTTTGAGTGTCGGTATACATGCTGCCTCTGGTAGGGTCCCAGACTATATTATCAACTTTAAATATTAGTTCCATTAGTTTGTATGCTGGTTTTCTATGAGTAATGAACGAGAATCGTTTCAAACAAAACAAATAGACGGACTAACGAATCCTTACAATCATAGGTAAATTCTTTTACTGAAACGCAACACGAGCTAAAACAATGTGATAATTAACAAAAAAAAACATACAATTTAATTTAAACTAAGAAAACTTCACATATATCAAATCTTAATCCTAATAATATATTATGTGTGTCCACATATGAGTCAGGAGTCCCATATCGAATATTTAAGAAATAAAGAAAAACTTAATATGCACCTTGGACACGTGACCTAATAGGCTAGTCTTTTGGGTCAAGTGGGGTGAACAAGGTGTATATCTTGGGCTTGTTGTTGTATGTTCCTCCTTATAAGGTCTGGTTCTCCCAAACAAGTGGTATCACAACCTGATTCTGTGGACTCTCTCAGGAAGCAGGTCGGGGTAAATCTCTTAGGCCTAGGAACACCTGGAAACCACGATCGCTGCCTCTCATGGTGGTGGGTGCAGATAAGATGAAGTTAGCTTACGAGGGACTAAGTAGAAAATGTAAAAGTTGGGCTTGGGAGTACGAGCAAACTGACGTGACAAGACTCAACATGAAGGAGGAGATTGTTAGATGTGTCCACATATGAGTCGGAGTCCCACGTCGGATACTTAAGGAATAAAGAAATACTTAATATACATTTTGGACCCATGACCGGCTAGTCTTTTGAATCAAGTGATGACTAATGTGTTTGTTATGAGTTTCTTATTGTATGCTCATCCTTTACTAAAGCCTGTTCCCTCCAACATAATATTCAAAATAATACATCATAAATTTTATTTGTTGTTCTTACAAGTCTTTCTTATAACCTCGTATATAAACTATTACTTAAAAAATAATCATCATGCACTCTAAGATGGTGATTTAGCAAGACATTTGGAGCATTACTCGGGATATGACTAGGAAGTAGGAATGAAGCATGCAGGTACCGACTTATAATCGTAATGAAATTTTTAAATAAATGGGTATAGATAGTGAAATGAGTTCAAAAATTGTGGTATATGGTGCTCGTTGGGCTTATCGTGATCATACATATGAATCTAATATTATCTACATATATTATTGAAAATTTATTGATCATGTCACCATGGTCACATCAGTAATGTAAATCTTTTGGATTAAGATGATGACCATTTTAGTATTGTATATAGCATATATATGTGTGTGTTTATTGGACATAGCATAGTTGTTAATAATCTTCATCGCTCATAACATAATTCAGTTTTGTAGACCTCAAGTAAACATTGAGTATAATATATTGAATTCATGTTATACTAAACAAAACGTTGAAGTGGTGTATGTATTCTAACAACCACGATATTGACATGTAATGAGTCACATACAAGGTTATCTATCTCCGAACACAAATAAAGACAAGGGCTTCTTTGGAAAATATTAAAATAAATAAAACATTCAAAACGAGGTAAGTTTTTTGTTTTAAATAACCGTAGCGTAGCCACGAGGAGTCCTGTCATCGAGACTACTAGCAGCCGCACCATCACGACGTTGCAAAATCTCACCAATGTGAGGGATGGAAGTTCGTCTGTCAGGCTTGTGATCACCAAAGGCCTGATGAGCCTTAACTACCGCCACTCTTCTGTAGGTCCGAACCATTGAGCTGCTTCCATGAGCCTGCTCCTTATCGTTTGTGTGCTTCAAGACTTTCGGCCCCAATTGTGCATCGTCCCCTCTCGACTGAGGCGCCACCGTGCGTACGTTGGTTTTCCTCGCTGCCGCCACTACGCTACACACTCATATCCCTTTTCGAAATAGAGTATAGGAAGTAGGACCAATTGGATCTCATGCATGCTCGTCGGCCCGATTCTACCCGTCATCGCCAACCCCTCTCGGGCCGCATGCATGCATGCCACAACAGAGGGTGACCGGGTCCGCTAAAACATGGAATGTGATAGGGGTTAAGGTGCAACCGCTAAAACGAGAGGTGGGAACGTTCTTCTTCCCTTCTCAAGAGACCATGGAGGACATCCGTAATCGTGGCCCTTGGTCCTTCAGCGGATATCCGCTGCTACTTATGCTCGTTATCTCGTGCATGCAATTGAAAAACATCCATTTCCAGCACATACATATCAACGCTCGAGCATTCAGTGTGTTGGTGGATGCAAGAAACGCATAGATCCGGCCATTACTGACAAATACGTTGGGTTCGGAGGTTATCACGGCCATGTGCTCGCGTTGGAGAGGATGAATGAATTCCGGTAGCTCCGACTCCAGCTGGATGTGGATAGGTCGCTCTGCCATCAGGTTCAACTATCATTTTCATGCCACCTCTAGCTTATTTGGATCGGTCTTCAATATGAGCGACTCCTAGAGTTTTGTATTAGGTGTGGTCGTCTCACCCATAGGACCCGAGACTGGCAAGCCCTTTTGTCGGGTGTAAGGCGAGAGGAGACTCGTTTAGATAAATCCTTTCAGGCTCCGTTGGGGCTGGATATGGAGGATCTACTACGGATGGATTGGGGCGCTTCGCCGTAGCAAATGAGGACATGTAGGAAGATATGCTGCTGAGGGATATAGAGACAGCCTCATCGACTCCCGGGTCCGCCACTAGGTTTCCCGTAAGGAATAATGACCGCTCATCAAAGATTCGTGACATGACCAAAGAGATTCTCGGGGAGAAGGCTCCAAGTAGGGAATGGGCGCATTCCGGGCCACAAATATCTGTGACCTAGCTAATATGATATGGGAAGGTTAGTGGGCCGTGGAGGGGGGACAACATCAACCTCCTCCTCTAAAACCTACCTCATTGGAAAAGGCTCTCGTTGATTCTCTCGTTCTTCCATTCTTCTTGATAGATGTATCACATTCAAGTGTGAAGCAGAAGGAACCTTAGTCCCAGACCTTAGAATTTGGCCTCAAGAAAGCGAAGGGATGGAGAGCAAGGGCCATGGAAAAGGTCCAACAAGGGCACACCTGAATGAGTCGTCTATAGCAGGGCACTGGATCGGAGATGTCGGGATCACCTCCAACCTAGGTGACCAAGGAGGACGTAAGGGGTTCCCCTCCCGGGCGAGGGCTACCAATCTGCCAGGACCCATGGGGTAGGATGTGGGACAATATGATGCGGTATGATTACATATCATCTAGGGTCGAGCTGTCTCGACCTCTCTCCATCGGGCGAAACACCCCAACCTGGTCCTGGGGACATGGATAACCCGCGGGCAGACAAGACGACCCCGTCTCGAGTTAATGGCAAGTTGCGTCGTATGTATTTTATTTATTGATTTTGTTATGTTGTCCATAATACATCTATTATACAAAGTAGATTAGTTCTATGGATACACAACGCTGATACACATATTTTACTGTAGGGTCCCGAATTATAATCGAGAACCCAAAGTTATAATTTCTATAAATGAAGTATAATCTATAAGAGGTAGAAATAAAGTACACAAAATGTTATAATTTCTCATCATTCCCATTCTAGTTTTCCCGTTAAAATTCTAAATTTGCTATCCTTTAATCATTGAAAGGAACGTGCCAAGAAAGGCAAACCTTTGATGAGTTCTGGTTCTGGCCTAACCCTATCCGAAAACAGAGCTGGCGCGTGGGTTTCAGAGCCAGGCAGAGAGAGACAGGAGCCAATGAGGCGAGAGACACTGATTCATCTGCCGACAAGGTATCCACGTGTCAAAACATGTATGGACAACGTCTCCTAGGGCGCACCAAATCTCTCGTTCCAATCCAACCGAACCCTCTCCGCCGCTAAGAACCACAGCTTGTACTTTCTCCATTTAGTATCTTCCCTCGTACGCCTCTGTCCGAAAAAAATATCTTCATCAAACCCATTCCATATCTCTTGGAGAAGAATATCCAACTCCAGATCTACTCGCATTCTCTTTCTCTTTCCCCTGTTTGGTTGCCCAGAAAACTAAGTAAAATCGCGCTCTCACTCTCAGGTCTGTAATTGAGTTATACAATTATATCATTTTCGTATGTCTATTAATTGAGAGATTTCCAATTTGGCAGTTAAAAATAAATGTTATTTTCTAGGTAGAAGCTCGATTCATACATGTAGTTCGATTTAACTACATGTGATGTAACTGTAACTTCTTTTTATGGAATTTATTTCTGTTTCGTGTGTATAATGTTTGTTTATTTCTATTTATGGATTGTTATTACATTGGCAGTTGATAATTGGTGATGAAATTATAAGCTTAGCTGTCAAGCACAGAGCAAATATGGATCAAATCCGAAGTACAATGGTGCAACAAGAAGCACTGTTCAGAGAACAGGTTCACAAATTTAGATATCAAATCGGCCTAGTGGGATTAATTAGCTCTAATTTTGTTTTTGTTTTTCTTGAACTTTTGGGTCTATAAGATTTCACTGGTATTGGACTGAATCGGGTCTAATTGTATTTGTTTTTTTATTCTTTTAATTTGTGTCGCTACGATGTCAGAATCGGATTTGGTGGACAAATCTGTTCGGGTCTAGGACAGAATCTTTTAGCGTCGAGGGATTCCTCGGTCCAATCTTCAGACATGTGGATTCGACAGCACATCCGACCCTATGTTGGAGATTGGACCCCATGGGTGCTCTTAGATTGCATTTTGGCATATTATATGAAACCTTAATTGTGTAGCTAATGTTGTCAAGTGATGTTTCTGCTCAGGTTGAGGCTCTGCACAGACTGTACAGTGTCCAAAGGTCAGCTACGCAGGAGATGAAGAAAAGGATCTCTGCTCAGCCTCAAGTTGTTGAGGGCAAGTCTTACAAGGAAGAACCTCTGTCTCTTGCATTGCACCCCTCTTGTATTTCACATGGAGCTCAGAACAGATTTGTAAGAGATTTTGACCTTGAAAAAATACCAGAAGAATCTATGGATGAGTCTGAGCTCAACAGCCTCAAATCCGACCAAGCTTCAGCTGGGAAGGTTTCTGAAGTTGGTGTCAACAAGTTCGATACAATCTCTCGTAGCATCATTGCCAAGAAGCAAATGTTGTCAAACCAGGTTCGTTTGTACCATGCTCATGTTGTCGGTCTTACATTTGTTTTAGCTGCAATAACTATAGAATACTATGATGTATGCATTTTCTTTTGGTAGATGTAACCGTCTTCTTCGATAATTGCAAAAATATGTCATAAACACGGTCTTTTATTGTGTTATCTGTAAATTTATACACAAAATGTAACAAAGACAAGTTCATGGCTGTTTTGTAATCATCAATGAAAAGAGCTACAATTATCTTAAGTTTTTTAGTCGAGTTAGTCCTCTAATATGGTATCAGATACCTTACGGTTCAAACCCCACTCTCTTCTAACAATATTTACCATTTCCAATTTTGGCAGGGAAGCAAATTTACAGTATCCGGTGACAGCAGCAGGAGCACAATTTCAACTGCTAACAAGAAATTAGAGGAAGCACCAATCAATGATTATGCTGGGGGATTTTGGTTTAGCAGAACAAACTCATCTTTGGGGGAGCAGAGCCTGCAATCAGGCGCACTGATCTCTGAGATAGACGGTCAGGATGAGAACTCAGGCGATGGAAGCAATGGCAGGGATGCTTCGAGGCCTTGTTTCTCTTCCACTGTATCTGATCCTGAAATGAAAGTCAATGAATCAGAGAGCTGCTCCAATTCCAGGACCAACATGGTAAAGCCTTTCGTATCAGAACACGAGGAAGATGATCCATCTGTTGATGAGTCGAGCGAAAATGTTGCAGCAGAGATCTTGCTGAGCTTTGTGTCGAGATCACTGGCGAATCGCATTGATAAGAAGCTGAACATGTGTAATTGCATAGATGAATCTGTCAAGTGGACAAGGTCTATCAGTAGGAGGAGAACATTGAGAAGAGGGAGGTAACAAGTTTTCATGGGACCTGTTTCAATCTCTCTATGTTTCATAGCAATTACTTATAAGTTTGTTCAATCAGCTTCTCTTATAGACAATTCAAATATCTTTCAACCATTAGTATGTAATTGTTGATTAATTAACTAAACAAGACCATCAAGTCTTTAGAAACCCTTTCTGGGTGTTTTGTTTTAAATCATTTCTTTATTGTTTTTAAATTAAAGAATCCTAATATTGTTTATAAAAAAAAACAATGTGTAGTATCTATAAACACCAACATCTCAGGTCCTATCACTCATTTCACTTGTCGTCTTCATCTTAATGTTCTTTGCAATAGTTTTTTCCAAACAAATTCATTACGATAAAAAAGTTTAATGACGAGATTGAGAATTTTAACCCAACCAAGTTCACTACGGAACATCCTTAGTACTCCCATCGTATGTTGCATATTCAAGTCACTCATGGTCCGCAATGCAAAAATATGAGAATTTTCCCAGTGAATATGGGTCTGCAATGCAAAAATATTTGGGACAAGACTACACCTCGGGTAAGAAAATTGGACGGAGTTTTATACTTTGTGCAAAAAACGAAACGTTTTAGGTATGGAA
>JAYMTN010001607.1:0-12519 GCA_036897425.1 Erodium trifolium
CCCGTTGCCATCCCTTTGCAGCATAGAGCAGCATAGAGCAGCATTAATGAACAAAATGGTATTTCATAGCGTAGTTATTAGTTATTCATAGGTGTAGCCGATAGTATGTAAAATGTTCGATCGATTTACTATTGAGTATGTTTCTAATTCAATACAAGGAGTTGAGCTTGTTAATTACTGTGATTGTTGGATGTTGATTCAGGTCCCTATCGTGACAGAGGTATCAAAACCATCCTTCCTGCAACTTCTATAAGCTTCAACAAGGTCCGTTATGTTTCTGCCTTTTTTGTTGATATATATTAGTAGGATGATTTTTGTTCCTCTTTCGTGTTGATAAAATAAATATGCATACTATAATACGATCATTTCTGTTTTTCATTATAATAATTTGGAGATTGAGATGGTTTGTTTTTGTTGTATGCAGGTATTTGAGATGAAAGAGGCTACTTTAAATATGAATCATATGGTTTTTGTGCCCAGTAATGTAATATCCTCTGGTTGTCTACTTTAAATTCACGGTCTAAATAAAATCATCGCTTATATAAAAAAAGATGATATCGGTGGTGTCGATTCAACCCTTGGTCTAGTGGTCGGGGAGTATCAACCCAACCAACTGTTAAAACCGATATCTTGTGGAGAGGCAGGGGTGCTTTCCACCCCTCACCTGTTCTACCATTTTTATTTCCATATCTTTTCAGAGCGACTAAGCTCGGAGCAAAGGGCTCGAGCTCTGATCGCTTTCCTACATAGGTAAGTTTCTTCCATACCCGACCACCCTAATTACTTTGACTTTCCACGTCTTCCTCTACTGGTGATCCCTTTGGAGAACGGAGGCTCGAGTGGAGACGTCGACACGAGGAGCTTTAATTCTGCTCAACTACCTCTCAGCCCCGAACTCGGGACCGATCAACCTGATGTGACATTTCAGATCATGTCTTAAGGTTGTGGAGGTACGGGTGTGACTAAAAGTCCGGACTCGGATCCATACTTGTCCGTACCAAAATTCAAACTATCCAGATGGAAACGAACAAAACCCAATCCGAAAATTCATGTACCTAGATATACCAGAACTGAATCTTAGTGAAGAACTATAGACCCACCGGCTCCGGCAAAACTCGAACCGGTACACAACAAAGTAAGTTTAGAGGCTGTTTGGTAAGCTTCCCAACTACAATAGAAAGTCAAGTTTGCTTTTGGGTTAAAAATATTAATAGGACAAAATTAATGGTCTATGTAATTAATGATGACCTTTCGTATTTCGATGTAATCGTCTGAGCAATCCTTGTTATCTTTGTCGCCATCGACGCGTCCTCCACCGACGTAACTTTTTCGACCCCTCTCGATTCTGGATCAAGCTAATCGAGTAGGTCTTTTTTATTTTCACTGATTTCGATTTTGCAGGGTCAAAGACTAGTGCACAGAGAGTCAGAGGCTTTTCTTGGGAGGGAACCTTGATTCGCGTATATCCTCCCACCATTACTGTCGAGGTCCTTGGCCAGCTTTTGGAGCAGGACTTCTAGTACCACCTTCTCATCCCCCGCCTTCTTTCATTACCCATGAAGCGTCATCTCAATACTGTCTATGACGTAACTAGTATTACAAGAATCAGTGAACCATTGTTCGTTATTCTGTCATTTTTAATGGTCGAGAGCCTGTTCTCCGACGCACAACATTGTAGTTGAATCTTATTTATAAAACTTACCCCTTTCGCTAAAAAAAATGATGACTTTATGTATTTTAAAGATGACTTCCTATACTTCAAACTAAGGTCTTCATGGTCCTAATTAAATTGGAAGGATATGTTTGTAGGAAAGCGAGCCCCACGAAAGTGGGTCAAGGCTATAGTTTTGGCAGAGAGGATCGGAGTAGAATATCGTTACTATGTTTCTCCAAATTATTGTTACGTGAAACATAATTAACCCCCAAAGAATAAGAAATAAGCTCCTGGCTGGGCCACCGTAGAAACTAAAATAAGGAAAACAACCTCAATATTATGTTTGGCACTCGATAAAATCGAATATTACAACTATATATATATCATATATACTACCGTTCCAAGTAACCTAATCAAAACCCTAGTTTCCAACCTCCATATATTGCTTGCGAATAAAGCTTCCGATCAGCCACTGAGTTTAGCTTCATCATCAATGGACATGCTACCGGATCCGATCCTGTGCCACATCCTCCCCTTTCTTCCGACCAAAACCTCCGTCGCCTGCAGCGTTCTCTCCCGGAGATGGAAGCTCCTCTGGACCTTTGTCCCCGTCATCAACCTTAATGTAGACAGAGACAAGCCGTTTTATGAAAGGTGTCGCGGTGATTATAAGAAATATATAGAGAAAAAAAAAAGAGAGACTCACGCTTCCTCAAGATCGTAGACAAGGTTTATTTCCTCCCCAGAGAGTTTCGTCTAAAGAAACTTCGACTCCGTGTCCGAACCAATGAATCACGGCACAGTAAACCCTATCTTCACAAGTTGATCGGGGCCTGCCGCTTCGAAGAGCTCCGCCTTAACGTTGACTGCGAACACTTCAAGTTTCCTATGAGCTTCAATTATAGCAACATGGTGGTTCTTAAGTTGAGTGATTGCGTATTGGGTTCGGTCGAGTCGTGTCTCTTCCCCAAACTTAGGGTTCTGCGGCTCTCGAGGGGGTCTTTCAACGGCGAAGATGGTGGCTCTTTACAAAACTTATTGTCTGCATTGCCCTAATCTCGAGGAGCTAACCTGCAAAGACCTGGATGATTATCGTGATCTGAGGATTTGTGTTCCGACGTTGACTTCATTAGTCTTAGAATGCCAGGACTACTATGATCACCGCCTCGCAAGTTCTAGGTTAGAGTTGGAAACTCCTGCACTGGAATACCTAAGATGCGAACTCGACGTTGCTGCGGTTTCTTTAGTGACATCAAGTTTGTGCAACTTACGGAAAGCAGATATTACATGTCTCGTGTTTGAAGATGTTGAGCGTTATGGTTGTTCCGTGATCGAGCTTCTGGAGAAAATGTCTAGTGTCGAGTTTCTTAAGCTATCGTGCGAGAGAATGGAAATCCACGACCCTTGGTATATTCCTTTTACTTGGAATGGCCTTGTGGACAAGTTTGATTACTCTTGTTTGGACGAGCTTCCCGTTTTCGATAACCTCATTCGCCTCGAACTTCGTATCATGTCGTGTGATTGTGTTTTGGTTCCACATCTGCTCCAGAAGTTTCGTAATCTAAAACATATAAGCATCTACAAGGTTCGTTATATTTTTGTTAAATAAATACATGCATATATTGTGGAAGAGCTCTCTACTTCTCTAATTAATATCATAAGTTCGAATCTTAGTAGGCACAAAAGGTTCGATATATGTATAATGATTTATGTTCCTCTTTTGTGTGTTGAAAAAATATATATCCACATATTATTAGGATGATTTCTGTTTCTTATTATAACAATTTGGAGACTGTGATGGGTTTGTTTTTGTTGCATGCAGGCTATTGGTATGAAAGAAGCTACGGTAGATTGGAATGAACCGCAACATGTTCCAATCTGTTTATCAACAACTCTTTCGTCATTTTGTTTTCGAGGGTTTGAAGATTTTGAAGTCGGGGTAGAGCTGGTTAAATATGTTAAAAAACATGGCAAGGTTTTGAAGAGTATGACCCTCAACACACATAAGTATTGGTTCTAGATGTATTTGAGGCATGTGAATTTCGCATTGTCTTTTTTTGAACTTGTAAAAACATTATATTAAAATGAGAAAGACTGGTCGAAGGTTATAAAACTATTCAGTTTATCACGTACGTTACATAATAGAAACTGAAACACAAGGATTACAGTGTTACTACTCCATGTGGTGGGCGTGTTTGTTTTCTTAGTTTGTTTTGTAGTTTAGGTCGTGCTTTTTGTGTGTGGTGTTTTTTGGTGGTATTTTATTCTGTTCTATTTTGTTCGTTTCTTCCGTGTGTGAAGTTTTCCCTCGCGTGTGAATTGTTTTGTAGCTCTTTTAAACTTTGTTTTGGTCTTAATGATGAGGCTCTTTTTTGGATACCTCTCTTTATTTTGTATTTTCATCCCAGGAGGACAAAAACTTAATAGTTTTTTTGCTTATAAAAGAAACACAAAGACTATACAAGGATTAAGAGGGGTCAATTGAAATATTGAAATCTTCTAATGCTTGAGATTATCAGTCAAGTGACGACAACTCGGGAGATGTTCGTTGGTCGAGGTTTGGTTTTTTACCCATTCTAAATAATCTACTTTAGTTCAGTTGGATTGTACTTTTTTCCCGAATATCAGCATTTTCATCCTCCTTTAGATGTGGGTTAGTGCCTTGAAACTTGACTGAATGTCGGTTCTACCCTTAGCGTAGTGGTTGGGAAATATCATCACAACCACCCCTAAAGTTGCTATCATGTGGAGGCGGGGGTTCTTCCGACCCCGCCTGTTGCACCATTTCCATTTACATTTCCTTCAGCTCGCCCCGTAGAAGGAAAAAGTACGGAACTAGAGGCTGGACTCATCGCTTTGCTCATAGCGTGGGTTTCATCCATCTCTTTTCCTCGGACTTTGACTTTCCATGTCTTTCCTTACTGGTGATCCCCATGGAAAACGGGGTTCGGGGGAGCCCTCAGCCGTAGGGGCGGGATTCGGGATTCTCCTTTCGATGGTAGTGAATGGGAGCCGTCTTACCCCTCCTTCTATACCAATTCCAACTATGATCAACCCTAAAGATGAACAACCACTTTTTGAAGAATATCCACCTCCCAATCCAGATCTACCACTATATTAATTGGAAGGGTGCAAAATAACTTATACAAGTAGTATAGTCTCCCCCTTAAGTACCATCTCCTACAAAAGCTAACCCTAAAGAAGAAGAACCTTCTTTAGGAGAATTTACATCAACACTTGCATCAAAACTTGCCACTGCTTAGGCCTAAACAAAATCTACAACAAAGTAGACTTTGAGAGCAGCTACAACAGAAGAAGCAAAACACTTCCATACTAGCTTCTTCATACAAGGTAAGTTCTAGGTAGGACTTAAACCTAGCTTCCCCATGCAAACCCTAAAACAACCTTCATCCACGAGTACACGATTCATGCCGATGTAACAAAATCAAGTCTACATCGACTCAAGGCTCTTTCGAACATCAACAACTTCTTCAGAGATGGAAACATTGCCTCCTCGTCCAGTGATGGAGTGGTAAGAATCACATCTTGCAAGACCATTGAATGGTTCAGGATGTACCCTATAAACTCAACTTCCACGTCCAAACCTTCAAACCCTAGAAATGTGCACTTCATTAGATTAGAAGACAAACAGTTAGGAACCTCCTGTGATGGAGGTGACAACCGGCACCCCGAGACTCCACATCTGTGATCCGAACCCGAACGAGCCTTGGCAACGGTAAGATTCTTCAAAAGTGGAAGCTTGTGTAGCAATAGTCCAAGCACACTGTAACAATCAATCTCAAGCTTAAGCTCCACCAAGTTGCTAAGCTCGGGGAACTTATCAAAGCAATGGGTTCTATGAACTGCCAACGAATTCGGACCTTGTCTCTGTCCAACCAAATTAGCATTACATTTTGGATCAGATGCATATTATGTCCAACATTATTCTATGTTATCCTCAACCTTGAAACGTTATTTACAGCTTCCAGAACTTTATAAAGTAAATACATTGCCAAAAATATTCTATTTTATAGATGAAGGTTTTATTGAGTACTTTGAATTACAAAGAATGTAAACCAAAGTGAGGTGATGCAACTCACAAATGAGGATCTACCCAAAGACTGAAAAGCATTGCAAAAAATATTGGTGTAACACTTTGTTTGAAATAACATTGACTCATCTAGAAACACACATTTTTTTTAAGTAGGGGTGAACAGTTTGTTTCCTTCCGAAGAAAAAATGTTTAATGTTAACAGTTTTAAAATTAAAAATAGTTATGTACAAAAGACTTAGTTAAGAGAAGATAAATAATGTTGGCGAAAGAAACAACAAATACCATAACAACAAATAATTTCAACTCGAGCAATCGAACGGTGCAGCTTTAATGACTCGCAAGATGGCATCCCAATGCTCAACGGTTGTAGCTCCACTAAACTCAACATTAGCCTGAGTCAACGATCATCTAGGTTCTAGAAGGCCAAAGATCCGGAGGAAGATTCTTGATAAGTAAGGTGCTCGAGAGCCGGAGATTTCACGGTAAGCTTCCCCGAACTCTTAGACACATTACTCACTACAAGTTCTTGAAGAACCGGGCAAGAAAGCAAGAGTTTCGGAATAGATCCATCACCTTTGAAAGTGACATTGTTGAGATGCAAAACCTCGATCCTAGGGAACTAACCCTGATAGCGACCGGCCCTTTCAGTTTCAAGACCACTAAAGTCTTGCATGACAAGAGGCTCCTAGGCAGCTCGAAAGCTACTAGGTTGTGGTCTATGTGGAGACAAAACTCTTCAAGATGATCTCTTGCCACAAGTGCACAAAGGAGATAACCAAGATTGACATAATCGCATTGATTGTCGCAAGAGAAGCTAACCTTTCTAAGGCATTGCAATTCACGCATCGAGAGAAGGACTTTGAACACGATTTGTTCGAAGCTCTTGTCTCTTGTGCGCATGTCTTTAGCGTTAACATCAAGAACCGGAACGCAAGTCCATAGGTATTGCCATTGTTTCGACAAAACGCTTGTTTTGGCGGCCTCTTTTGCGGTGAGGAAGGAGAGGATGAGGTAGAGAAGAGATTGGGGTAAGCTGGTGATCCTATCGGTGCCACCATTGGAGAGCTCTTCGTGTTTTGGAGGTGGGTTTCGGGTGGATTCGACCATTTTTTGGAAGGTTTAAGATTGAGGGGCAGGTTTTGTCAAAGGAGACCAAATATGATAGAGCTTGTACTTGTGTATATGCACCGAGATCGACAGATGGCTTCCATGCATCGTCTCATAGCCCACTTGGTGGCCATGCAAGTGATGCTTTGTGGAGAACTCAAGAACTCAAATAAACAATAAAAATATTGTGGCCATATGGAACAAGTCTGGGACACCCGATGAAAGTAAGTAGAGTTGCGATCTCCGTCTCCGGCCCATTTGACCCTCGACTCCTGCCTCCACAAACGCTACCTCTGCCCTACCTTGAAGTCAAGTTGGGTCGGGAAAATTCCTCTCTCAATCAACTCCTCCTCGGAAAGAGGCCTAATGTCAGCCAGTGCATCGAAGGCATCAATACGAATCTCTAACTCAAATACAACAGTGTCCAAATGACCAAAAACAGTCTGGTTCCACTTCTTCATGTCACTCCTGAAAATCCTGAACTTTAAAATGACGGTCAAATTGGACTCATCCATATTCGCTCTTCCAAATCCAACATCAACGTCAAAATTCAAGAAATTTGGCCCATCTTAGTCGACATCGATCAATTTTCTGGTCCAGCGACCATAATGAGCCGCTTAATTACACGCTTGTCTTGGGATCTCCAAGAACAAAACAGATGAGAACCTAAATGTCCAATATTACGTTTTTATCCACATTTTGGTTTACTACTTCACTTTATCTTAGCCTTTTCCTTTCTAGTATATATGGATGCTTCCTTTATTATGTTGTATGCTTGATTGTTGCTTTTAGGTGGAGCAAATCAGTCGCTCGGAGTTCGGAAGAGAAACAACAGTCAAGAAACACCATATTGTTCAAACGGATTAATGAATCCGTCCAAAACCCCAGACATCGAAGTAATGTGTAACAAGTGACTATAGAAGAAAAACCCTCGAACATTAAAGGGACGGGAAGAACGCACCCCTCCACTACTCAGTTGGTGGTGAAGCGGCTCTAAAAGTGACTCCTAAACAAGCGTTCGCAAGACAACATAACTGAGAGAAGGGAGAATTAGAAGAAAGAAACAAAAAAAAACAACTTAATTATCCTAGTGTAGAAGTTCACTTGCAGCACCATCAAGGTACATAAAACTTGATCATCCATCACTACTCCAGAATGTCTTATAAGAAACAAAAGTATTTTAGCTTTGTCGCCTATTACATAATCAGTGACAGAAAATAAGCTTTGTCACTAATATGTATCAACTGAGACAGAGGTTATTAGCTTCGTCACTAGTAATAGTTTCAGTGACAAAGTACAATACTTTGTTGCTAATATTTTTACATAACACTTAATCATCCATATTCAAGATACACTTATTTACATAAAAACGACAAGAGAGCAACCTAAAGTTCAAAAGCAGGGAACCTAGCCTGAGATGGTTCGATCATATCCAGGAGGAGATAAGCCATTCCTCCTACACCTTCGAACAGTGAGCACGGGCGATCCCCTCCGTGCATTTCCCCCTCTGAAATAAGCTTCTGCGCCCTATCAACCAGAAAGCAGGCAAACGATTTGGCCCGGTACAAGTACTCTTCATTGCCTGTTAGACGGTACAGTGCAAGAAAGACGTAAGCGTTCCCACTGATGCCATGACAAATGCCAACTCTCTTAAGAAGACCTCGACTCCACACCACATCTCCTGCATCCATGGCCACTTGTAGAAACTCCTTATCTCCGAATACCTGATGAATTACACATCTCAAACATGGGGATCATGAAAATCAAAACATGTTTCGGCCTAAAAGCACGCATTTCTGTGTTTTTTTTTCCAGAAAATATAAGAAGAGTGTAAAGAATGACATGAAGTCGTGTTCTCTTATTGGATAAGAGTACAAAACTAAAATTGCTTCTTGAACTATCAGACTGAGGTTTTCGGTAGGGTCAAGCTTTTGACATTACCAAATTGAGGTTTTAGGTTGCGTCAGACCTTTCGCATGTTAAAACAAGTCACTTTTTAAAAGCGGTCGACTTGGGGTTTCTAGGTTGGATCAGGCCTTAAACATGTTAAAACGAGTTTCAGGTCGGATTAGACCTTTAATACTATCAGCTTGAGGTTTCAGGTCGGATCATGCCTTTAACATATTAAATCGGGTCACTTTAACACTATCGCCTTGAGGTGGGATCGGGGCTTAAACATGTTAAAACGTGTCACTTATATCGGACAAGACTTTTAACACTGTCAGCACGAGGTTTTAGGTCGGATCAGGCCTTTAATTGCATGTTAATACGAGCACTTCAATTCTATCGACTTGAGGTTTTAGGTGATCAAGCCTTTAACTTGTTAAAAGGTCTCACCTAAATCGGGTCGGGCTTTCACATCTAGAAGGTTGGAATACAATCTCAACACCTCCTCGTCCCCTAAAAACTTAAGCTGATAGGTGGAGACCTAGATTGTTATTTAAGCTAGCCTTTTGATCACCGTCTCGTCCATGTGCGGCTTCCACAGATAATCCTACCCCGACTAGTTTTATAATTGTGGTTACTGTGTTGAAACTAAGAAAGATTACCTCAGCTGCTTTTGCAAGAATAAGAGAAACACCGGGAGCTCCATGGCACCAATGCACAAGACGGTCTGACTCGCTTCCATCACTAGACGGATAGTTGCCACTAGGAAAACGATTCTTAATCATATAGCGCAACGTTCCCTTGACATCCTCCACCTCATCCGGTTTCAGTTCCATGTCCATCAAAACATTCATAATCCCGGCCAGTCCGTGGGCAGCACCCCAATACTTCTTTCCATGCCATTCATACATAAGAGGACATCTTCCCTTGTGTCCCAATTGTCTACCAGCCTTCATGATTTCATCAGTAATTGCTCTCTGAAAAAAATTTGATCAAATGTTTCACTTACGTTGACTGGATATGAAATGGGATTATCTGAAAAGGTCTTACCATGAGAGACGATGACACGGTGCCTTTACCAATATGTTTGTTTAAAAATATGCATGCCCATAAGAACCCCACTCTGCCATAGAGTAGCTCATTTGGCAAATCACTATGAAGCTTGATCTGTTTTCAAGTGCATTAAAGAATTAGACATGTTAATACCTACTCAACCAAGCAAGTTCTAGTAGCACCGTCTCATAACAAATAAAATACTCGTTAATTACCTCTCTGAATTGCTTTATGTATTGATCGAGAAGCTTGTCATCACCAGCATGCTTTGCAGCAACAGCACCAAGGGCGCAAACACCGGCTCTCCCACAAATGAATGTCATTTGCCTTTAACCCCATATGTATCCAATAACAAAATCTATTGAAGCTAGATGACTCAAAATGATATATCATTCCAACAGAATTGACCTATACATTTCATGCAGTTTCTTGTCCACTCGGGTCGGTCTAGTGGTTAGAGAGCTCTCTTACCTCCTTGAGATCAGAGGTTTGAACCCTAATGGGTACATCAGGGTGGAAGCAGGTGTACGTGGAGGTTAGACTAGGAATTCAACTAGGCTAGAGTAAGATTTCTCCGCTTTCTTGTTTAAGTAATATTTTGATACAAAAAGAGAATTACACATAACTAAGTGCAATTCCCACCCTAGAGTAGCGATCAAGTGAAAATCAAAGGTTGGAGTGAAAACTGAAGCCAACTATGTCCATTGGATTGAATTTTTGAATTGCTTCCAAATTTAAGTATGGAATTGGAAACTGGACTTAACATTGGAAGTTCCAAACTTCAATTCAACTTTTAACATTGCAATCCAATGGCTATGATTAGTTCTGGTTTTCATACTTAAATTTCCAACCTTTGGGTCTTCATCGGAGTGTTCCCCTCCTACCCTATGCTTAAACATTTTTTTTTCTGAGGTTTCTTCTTAACAGTCTATTCCCAATATGAGCAAGCCAAGCCACAACTGATCTTATGCATAGGTGCATTATCCGAAAAGACTAAAGAAACCACTCGTGCAAAAGTTCCAAATGACTACTAATTTGTAGTACTTCCTAATAGCAATGGCATATTTACCTAAATATTAACAAGGAAAAGCCAGCTATGGAACCAAATAAACAAAACATAATTTCCACTTCCAGATTTTTTTAAAAAAAATCAGCAAGAAAGAGGGGAAATTCTACTCTCCAGCCATGCTTGTTCCCAAGCAGATGTATCCATTGGGGTTCTAGCCTCAACAGGAAAATCCTACTCTAGACCCACACCTGCTCTCATGTAGATGTACTCACTACGGTTCGAACCTCTAATTTCAAGGAGGCGAGAAGCTCTTTGAGTACCAGGTCAACCACAATTCAAGATATTATCAAAGGGAAACTAAAGATTACCTAGAATCTCTAGAAGCATAATCACAAGCCTTGACAATCTCAGAGCAAAGATCAAGATCATTCTTATTGTTCGTCACTTGGTAAGCTTTAAATACCAAGTAAGCAGTGCCAAGAGCTCCTGTATAAAGTGTAAAATCCCGGGCCCTCTTCCCGCTACATTCCCATGTCTCCCTCACCACCTGCAACAAACCCCACACCAAATGAGCACACTCTTCTTTTTATCGGTTCTTTCGGGCACTTGACCAGTTAACTGATATGTTAGAATATAAAACTATAATTGAACCTTCAAATATCAGTTTTAGCTTTTAATTGAGTTGAGAAATCCTACCGTAACTTCTTACAACTAGAGTTCATCCTCTAATATGATATTAAATACCTCACATACACAAGTTCGAAACTCACTATCTTCAAAATAGTAATAATTTCTCTATTCATGTTATTTATTCCTAGGCTCGTCTCTCCTAAACAATACAAATCTACACCAGTAAATGGACTCATCACAGACTCATATAAAACTGTAACTGGACTTTGAATTGAGTCCTTTAATATCATCTCTTACCATTAAAATGTTAAAATCCCCAAACCTGAAAACCATGGAAATAACTCAAACAAGTTAATGGGTATTTCAAAAATCACAATTCTAGAGTACCCATAAGCACAAAAGTCCAGAAATTGGTGAGAAAAGAAAATAAAAACTGAAAAAATTGCTTCTTTGTACCGTATCTTTGAGGTCTAGAGCTGTTCTTTTGAGCTTCTCGGTGAATGTTCTGTAGGGCAGAGAAAGGAGCTTTGTGAGAGAGTCCTGAGCTCTTTCGGATACGGTCTCGGCCATGGCTGTTTCCGAGAAAAAGCGTGGCATCTCGTTTGGGAAGAAACGGTCCGCCATCTCCACCACCACCGATGAACAACACTACTGAACTGTGGTTTTGAAAAGGAACGATTTTGGGAATTTTTCTGACTGTAAAGGCGAGGAAACAGAACCACCGAAAGCTCGAAATGGAATCATCCGATCGAGCTTGGAAGTGACAAATGGTGAGCAATGGTTATTTTGGGGAGAACTACGAATGCATATTATGTTTATTTTTAATTTTTTTTGAATTGATACATACAGATACGGTACTTTGAAGTTACTGTTGGTAATTAAATCTATTCCGTCCACTTTTTCATTCATATTCTATTGCATTTTTTGAATTGTCTAAAATATCCTCAATTGTTGCTTAAATTTCACTCCCTACCCATCAAACCCTAAACATAATTAGCTTTTTAATCCTTTTTTCATTAATTTTTTTCTTTTTTATCTCCTTTTTCTTTAAAAATTATATAAATCAATTTTATTCTAAAATCTACGGTTTTTATTTATCTAATATTAAATTATAATCAACAAAAA
>JAYMTN010001608.1:0-12519 GCA_036897425.1 Erodium trifolium
GGATGAAAGAGGCCCAACCAAAGTTGGACATAGAAAAGCCTAAAGATGCCCTACCGGAACTGGAGAGGAATAAGGTTTTGGCCGGTTGGACAAGCAAGCAAGCCAAACCATTGAAGTAAAGGGGGGTAATTGCAAAAAGTAACCGGTGGTATTCATTTTTTGCAACTTGTAGCCCTCTTCTTTGATAATTGCAAAACAGTACCCTGAACTTGTCGTTTTGTTGCAATTTGTATAAAAATGATGATTTTACCTTTATAATTTATATTTATAAAATAATAAGTGAAAAAATATAAGTTTTCGTATATCTTAATTTTCTCTCTTTGTATCATATAAAGAGCAAGAAATTTATGGGAAATGAAAATTTTGATTTGTTAAGTATTGTTTTTAAAATTTAAATTTCCAAGGGTAAAATTGTCATTTAGAAACAGATTTATACAAAGTGCAACAGAAGACAAGTTCATGAAACTTTTTTATGCAATTATAAAAAAAGAGGGCTACGAATTGCAAAACGTGAATGCCTCAGAATACTTTTTTTGCAGATCGCACATATTCACACGAGTACTACGATAATATTTTCTAAATCAGAAGGGCAGTCTAAAGCGACCAAGAAAGTAGAAAACTGACCTCATCAGATGTAGGCCGGACGCCGCCTCCCACAGGTATTCCTAATCCCCGGAATAATGACGCCATAGTTAGGCATGTATGTTCTAAGCTACTAAGTTCCTTCCTTATTTCAACTCGAAGTTGCTCCTTCAAGTTCATATGTTCCTCATCCTGAGTTTTGACATTGATTAACAGATGACATAACATAAGAAAATCAAATTTATCTCAAAAATAGAACTCATCTGATTTGGAAAACCGATAATTTCAAATAAGTACCCCGAGGTGTTCACTTTTTGCAACTTGTAGTCTTCTTTGCTAATTGCAAAAAACGAATAACTCGGGGTACTTTTTTGCAATTACCACATAGAAATATAAATCCATACCTTCTTTTGTGTTTCTCTCACTTCTTCCACGCGTTGCTTTTGCCTTTTCTCCATGTCTAGCAACCGTAAAGTTTCAGCCTTTTTTCGTTTCTTTAACCTCTGAGCTTCTTCTCCCTAGAAGAAATCATTAATCATCATTTCAAGATTCACTTGCAGTTACAATGTGGCAGTCAAGAATTACTTGATATATGTTGGTAAATAAAGTATAGTTTATGAGGCACAAAACAAACTAATTCAGTTACTTGTTGACTTACATCTTTGAATCAATGCAAGTTAAGATCAGAGGCAAGTACAAAGACAAAGAAACAATTTCTGTAAAGTTGCCTACATCTTTTAATGTTGACATTAAAATAAGGGATAATTGCAAAAAAAAAGTACTTAAAGGTATTCGCTTTGTGCAATTTCTAGCCTCTTCTTGCAATCAGTGTAATTTTTCATTCTCTTTGTACTTCCAAATTAGAAGAAAATCATAGGAAGATAAAATTTTAGATTTTTATTATTTTTAAAATTTAAGATTTCAAGGATAAAATTGTCATTTTGAAACAAAATTACACAAAATGCAACGAAAGGGTAAGCTCAGGGTACTTGTTTGCAATTATTAGAAGAGAGCTAAGACTTGCAAGAAGTGAACATCTCAGGGTCTTTTTTTGCAATTATCCCATAAAATAATGAATCATTTAAAGTAACAATGAATATGTGAGTTCAAATCACAACACCCGTATCACAGAAGTGGTGGACTTAATTAGAACATCAACTTCAGAGCCCGATTCATTTCACTACGAAATAAATTTGAAACTAAATGTAAGACCGTTTTTTGACGAACCTGGATTTGTAACTGTTGCTGCCTTGACGCCCACTCTTCTTCTATTGCTCGCTTGTATTCATCGGTCTCCTTGAGCTTTTCTCTGTCATTGATTATATCTTTATGGACAGAAGGCACAACATCACCATCTTTGAAACCATCGCTTCTGCTCATTGACGGCCCAGATGGAGCTCGATCAGCACCATTTCTTAGATCAGTGTTCTCATTAGATTCTTTAGGACTTCCCAACCTGGATGTCGATGCAATCTGACCCGGGTCAGTTCCAGAAATGGCAGATTGATGTTGTTTAGTGCAATTTTCTCCTCCAATATTGATGTGATCATCACTGTAGTGACCAGAAGCAGTAGGCTGATCTACCTGACCAGATCGAGCTCTGTGAGGGCCATTTCTTCGATTATGGTAAGCTTTGTCCCACAGTTCATGGAACTCTTCAAAGGAGCTATCGATTAGCTCACAATCAGAGCAATCACTATCGGATTCAGATGATCCACTCTCAGATTCAGAATCTAAACCATAATGGTTTCCGCCGGGAACTTTTGCAGAGCAGGCCTGATGTTGCTCTGACGGACTGATGCTGACATCATCACCAAACGGGTGTCTAGATTTACGCACAGAGACGGAAGCTTGATTGGATTGTCCGCTTGAGGTAGAAGCAGCATCGAATCCAGAAGGGCCCACATCATCATCATCTTCTTCGTCATCAATGCTGATCACACCTTCAAAAGGGACTCTCTGGTCTCCTCCTCTTGGAGCATTAGAACCATGCAAGTTTTTCTTCCAATGCACGGGTTCATCAACGATGATCACATCAGGAAACGTACTACACTCCACGTCGATAACAACAACATCATCGAGTTTCCATTTTGCTTTGCATCTTCTGAGGGTTTCCTCCTTCCCGGAGGATGTTCTGAGTAGTGAACGATCTCTTGGCTGTGTAGCTCCCCTCATTTCTGCATAGCATGATCTATCGATCTACATCGGAAAAATGTTAGAGAAATTTATTAACCCGTATATTGATGCAAATATCGCTATCGAGTCTAGACACAGATACAACAATCACTTCAAAGCACCTGCAGTGCAGGGTGAGTTGAGGGCGAATCGGCAAAAAAGGTGGTTATTAACGAATCTCCAAGCTCTGGTGCGAAGGATTCATCGCCCAGCTCAATTCGCCTACCTTATGGCCATTTCCACACGACAGGTGGCTATTCGACCGGATTCGTCTTGGCTAATCGCCGTCAGCATTGTGGGGAGGCTGGGCGAAATCGCCTCCAGTGGGCTAATCCCATTGGAGATGCTATCATAAGCAACTAAGAACCAAAAACAAGAACACATTTACATTACACACTAGGAAGCTAAGTTCAGTACTATACAGATTCATAAAATTCCAAACAAAATTAGCATAATTTTTTCACATCATCCACAACACAAATAGATTCAGAACTTGCCCAAGGAGAGAAAAATTCAAAACTTCAGACAACAAAAATTGAAGTTCAAATCCTAGTCATTTCAAAACCCTAAAAATCACTTGTGCAAAAAAAAAAAAACAAATCCAAGCAAATCAAGGTGACACAAAACACAATTCCTCGACTACACCATCAACACACCAAAAATACAAGCATCGAGTATCAAAATCGAACCCTAAAACCGATCAGGAACACAGAACAACGAACACCAAATCGGAAATGAAATTGGGAACTGATTCAAATATTTCAGGTAGAGTCAATATGGGTTCGAGAAATTGAAATCAAGTTCGTACCTTACGAAGAGGAACGCAATGATCTGGCCTTGCTCTTCTTCTTCCCCACTCGAATGAGAAAAGCTATTTGGGAAATTTCTGAGTTTTTTCCGACTGAAATTACATTTTAGCGCTCTAAAATTAAAAATTGAGAAAATAGTAAATACGTGTAAATTAAATATCGCGGACGTGCTGATTTGCATTAAGTCAATATGGGTTGTATATATTGACGTAGACAATGACGTGTGCTGAGGGTATTTTGGGAAATTCGGGAGTTGGCTTGTATGGGCTTTGGTTGATAAACGGGTCTTTCTTTATTGGGTCAGCCCAATTGGAACTTACATTCTATTGGGCCGAAGAAATAGATGTAAGCCCAATATTCCAGGCCCGCTGATAAATGTGATCTAAGTTTATGGTAAATTTTGTTATGATTATTGGTATTGAAGTGATAATTTTAACCTTTTGCTACAGTGATGACCTCTTGCTAAATTTTGCTATGATTATTGATACGAGAATCGACCTTTATTTGGATTATGAATTGATAATAAAAGAAAGTTCAGAATTATAACATCGAATTAATCTGTATTAGTCATTTAAAAACTCTTAAATTAAAAGGTTATATGATATCTAATACATCTTGAGCGTAAGAAATGTATGATTATCTCTTTAGAGAATGTAGTGATTAGACATAGAAAGAGTGGCAATTGAAGAGCGTATATAGAATTTTGTTTGATATTAATAAAGACAAGGCCCTATTTTTTTACATACGGTTTCAAGGAGATCGTGAATCTGATATGCGGTTTCATTTTTGTTACGGTGGTGGAACCAAGGCCCTATTTTTCGCTAAAAATAGAGTTCCCGAGGATTATTTGGATTTCAGTATGGGTTCATGTAACCAAGCTCCTTCATGTCGATTGAAATTGTTAGGTGGGTTTTTGTATCGAACCCACCTTGAGGGTTTGCCAGGAGATTGTAATTGATGTGGCCAGATTTGTTATGGTAATGGTGTAACGGGGGAGGGACGAAAAGCACTCTCGCCTATCCGACCAATGACTATAGGGGCGAGTAATTGAGTTGATACTTCCCGTCATCATGCTCAGGTTGGAGCCAACGCCAACATGTATCATAATGTATCTTGTCAAATCAAGAGGTTTTCAACATGCTCTATATTCGCGGGGCGGCCCCTCACATCTATCCAAAGAATGACATCAGAGAATGTTGTCCATGGCGGGAGAGGAGTCTAATTGCGCGTAATCAAATAATCAATGACGGGCAAGTCAAGCCTTATACTCGTCATCCATCGAATACTTCTCAGAATGATCGCTACTCACCCGACTCTATTCGACAAATGGATTATTACTAGCATTTCTATTGACGTTGTTTCATTAGGATTCTCATTTCTGTTAATTACGTATCATGTTTTGTTATTCAAGAGTATTAAAGTAACCTTCGGGTTATAGTTGTTGAAGCTCTCAAACAAGTTTTATAGTATTTGTTCCCATTTTTCTGTCGCGCAACCAACCCTTATAGCTCCTCCCATTCTCGTAGCCGTCGGCGATAATCATGCCTTCAGCCATGGATGTCGTTAGCGGCACTGTCGTCTCTACAATTACCTTTTCTCCCTTTTTCCTCATGACATTCTCGCTTCCCAAAAGTCCTCCGTTGTCCACCGTCACCTCCGGCAAGCTCTAATGGCCAAACCCCATCTCTCTTACGGCTTCGCCCCTCCGTCTGTACGGCTCCGCCTCCACCAGTGCCTCGCCGCTGTCACACACCGTCTTCCCGTACCGCATTGTAATTGCCCGCGCCCCTCTGCCCGTCGTCGTTGCCCCCCTTCTCCTCGTGCAGCTGTGTGTAGCCTGACTGGACAAATACGCCCAGCCGACGGAGCAACGCCGGTGCATTGTGCCTCGCTGGAGATCTTCTCAGTCCCTCTCTCCTTCGACCAACACAACCACCATTTTTCCTCTTCGATCCAGATTCACCCTCCACCGCCCCTTCTGACCAATTTCACCCCCTCCACCGCCCCTCCCCGCTGGGATAGTCCCCCGCGCCCTCCTGCCTCATCTCCTGATGTCGACGGCAGGCAATTCGTCCCCCCCACCTCCAGCCTTATCTCTCGATGATAATGACCCGTTTCTCTGGACGAGCCTCTCCGCCATGCTCTTTATCCGGCCAGATAGTCAGACTTGCTCCCATCATCCGCCGGAGCACCGCTAGTTTGAGTCATGTTCCTGCTTTTCGGGCGCCCCCGGCCAGTCCCGTGTCATTGACCAAGATGGTCAGATATGCATTGTCTGCGCCGTCCATCTCCTCCGTGCTCTGATCCCAGCCCCCGCCATCGGAGGTCGACCACAAGTTCTTCAACTTCGTTTTTGTTGTGTTATGTTGTTTTGTATTGTTGTTTTGTTTTTCATGTAAGTCCCATTTACCAGAACCTCGTCGTCAAAGACCTGTCTTTGATCAGAGGGTCTCCGTTAGGTGTGGTTGCTATTTTTTGGTGGGGTGATCGGTTGGGTATCTCTATCGACGGTCTTTCTCGAAGCGTGCATAAGAAATACCGACTTGATCGTTGGTTATCTAGACGCTACGACGTCCTGTTCAAGAGCTATCATCTCACTGATCGTTCCTCGGATTTTTGAGAACAATTGATGGCCGCAACATATGTTATGTATGGTGTGTAAGGTTTGTTTAAGATTAATGAATCTTTAGTTTAGAAAAAAGGCAACCTAGACAAATATGATGGCTAACCTTACTTTTCCCTAATTCAAACTTTAAATTATCTTTAGTTTATTTAATGGCTATATTAATTAATTTCCTATAGGCACATGCCGTTTTTATACTATCCTTATCCAATTGAAGGAATTTTTCATTTAAAATCCTTAGTTTTTCTCTAAAAGACAAATGTTATTGGTTACAAAACCAAGTGGATTGGCCCAAGATTACAACATTTTCTTAGTTTAAGCATGTTTTCTCTTTAATAATCTCCTATCTCAACCACCACCAATAAAAAAACATTGATAGCATAATTTTTCACATAAAATTAATATACTCTTCAAATCATATGGCTGAGTTTTGAAAAGAGAATAAGATCTGGTAATCCAAAGACAACACTAACACAATTATCATGATCTGATTCTACAATTATGATCTACACTTTCGCAGGTCCCATTTGATTTTGTTTAATTTGCTTTTTACTTGATTTTGTGGTGTTAAACAAGTAAAAGTTAACAATATATTCTACACGTTTTTATTAAGAAATTCGAAAAATCAACTGCTTAATGAACATCTTTGTCCACCACGTATTTGTATATTCTTTGCCACATGGAAACACCCCATACAAGATAACCACAAATTTCTTTTGCACCTAAATCATGTGGGAATGTGTTTTGGAGACTTCCACAAAAACCAATTGGAACTCCAAATCTCCTAATGAAAGTGATGTTAGATTCTTTGTTTAAAATCACATCTAAATCCTAGTAAAAGTTTTATACAATTACAACCCGACAAGGAGTCGAGACTCGTCCGAGTCCTCGTAGATCATATTCGAGAGTGTCGGAGTTATCAGTTGTTAGCTGCATGAAAATTAACCTAAACAATGCATTATTGATAAGCGTCATATTGTTGGAAAATATTTTACAGCTATCTCGGTCTTTAGGGTTTCTTCAGTCCTCCTCCCATTTCCGAACTATAGCTGCCAGCCTCCCGTCCTCACACCATCCATCCACGACTCGCCTGGTGCAACGGGGGCCATGGATCCGCCACTAGAAGTGGATATGTGGACATGTGGTGAGACTAGAGAGTTTAAGCTAAAAACAATAAATAAGTAAAACTAGACGAGGAATTGTTATTTACAAATGTGAGAGAGTTGACTTTTCTCCCTTCTTTCATAACATATTGTAGCTTCGATTTTCATGGCCCCAACGTCATGTTGGATGGGTTTCTCCTATTACATCTTCTAGGAACTGTTTCTGTTTCCTAAATTTAAGGTACTTTCGGAGTTTCCTATGTACAAGGAAGGCAACAAGTAACAACCTACAGTGCGTGTGTTTCCCCCTCAAGAATAAGTCCTAACCAATCCGAAATTGACAAAGGACCTTGACTTAAAGAGACCACCGAACAGGAACCTGGTCGGAGAATGCCTTTGACTTTTAATATTGTCTGTCCAATCACTTGTCTTATCGACTCTATCGTCTTGAAGTCGACTGGGTACCCGGATGCATCCCTAACATAAAACGTATTTACAGCTTTTCCATCTTTTGTTGCCACTTCCGCTCTGCTCACCGTGAGGCTGTTCTCCCGAAATATTCTCGTTACATCCGACAGCAACCCAACCCTATCCGTTGTGCACAGCTCTAGCTTCAATCCCTACACGCAAGATTTGAAAAACATCGGTTTACACTTATGATCACGCCAGTCATAACAAGCTTTGACTTTTATATAAATTGACTTGTCGTTATATCGGGCCAAGCTTTACAACTAATAAAATATCAACCTTACCAGCTGGGTGTGACATTTTCTTTAAAGTAACAATGTGTTCTTGAAATTTTTTTATGTGAGTTCAATATCTCAACACCACCTAAACATTCAATATATTTTCGATACGAGACTTTAACCGGTATATTGCAGTTGCTCACCTCAGATACTCGTCTCTGGATAGCTGCTTCCAGACATTGCACCACTCGTTGTCTCTCGGCATCCGATTTCACAGACGATCCATCCACGTGTCTGATATAGTATTCCTTCAAAACACGAATAAACCATGTTAACTTAAACAGAAAACACCCGAAATCAGGTAAAAAACTCCACAACTATAAGATCAACCTTTACGTACCTGATAAGCTTCCGGGCCCTCAGCATCAACCTTGGCATGAAACACAACATACTCCATATCCGTCAAAGCGCACACCGTGTCAAACACAAGCTTCGGCCTATCCCTACACCGGATGGTAACCACCGAATAGTCCTTATCATACCAATTCACAACGCTCACGTCCGGCCTCGGCCTCCCCTTCCCGTCGAAGCCTTCACCGTCCGGTCTCTCGTAGTCCCGGTCGGCCAACATCATCTGGTGGAGCCGCCTCTCGGCGTGCGCGACCCCACGACCGACCACGGTCCTCGCGCCCCTAGACTTGTTGCTTCCCCTCATCACATTGCATAGGAGCTTCTTGATCTTACACAACCTCTCCGGGTCGAAAATGGCCGAGGTAGTCTCCTGGTCAGTCACGCGCACAACGGCCGCTGCACGGCCGTTGTGCGTCCACACCTCGGCACTCACTACATTGCACTTGTGGTGAGTGAGAACCGCGCTCAGCTCGGAGAGCAGACCGGGCCGGTCCCAGCCGGTTAGCTCGATCGTTGTGTGGTCCATGTCCATGGCCGGCTCGAACCCGATTGACCCGGTGAAGCACGAATCCGGTCCAAGAGACTGAACAAGAACATAATCAATAACTTAACCATGAACATGAGCACAAAAAACCAGACACAATTCAAAGCAAAAGACTCACCTTCTCAATGTAATCCAAAACCCCTTCATCGATGATCTTGTTTCCCTCTTGATCCGTCACATTGAAAACTGGGTTTTGGGTAAAGAGAAGATCACACTAATCAGTTTCAAACACAAATTCGGATACGATTAAAAGCGTTGATCAAAGTTCGAACGGATAGATAAGGATTTCAAGATGTTTATCAAGAAATGACAAGTTTTATATCGAAAACTGCGATTTGGGTAAAAAGAGAGATCACACTAACCAATTTCAAGACAATTTCACACGTGATTAAGAGCGTTAAATAAATTTCAACCCAGCTAAAAGTTTGAACTGATCGATAAAAACTGCAAGATGTTTAACGAGAAATAACATGTTTTATATTAAAAAAAATGGGTTTTGGGTAAAAAGAATATCACACTGATCAATTTCTAAGACCGAATTCACATGCGATTAAACGCTGTAGTTAAAGTTCGATCCAACTAAAAGTTCGAACCGATAGATGAAGACCGCAACATGTTTATCTTGAAACGACCAGTTTTATATCTTTTAGACGTCAGACGGTAACTAAAGAACAAGGAGGGCAAAAGGGTCTTTTGTTGTTTACCATCCATCAACCAGCAGCCATCAGAGGAAATGTAAGCTTTGGTGACAATAAGGTTAAGATCAGCAAGGACTTGCACAACATCAAGGAGGATTCCATGTCTGTTTGCACTGTCAACCTGGTAGTTCACGAAATCGAATAAGCACCCAGAAGAGTTCAGAGAAAGAGAAGAACAAGAGGAGGAAGATGACAAAAGACGGATATACCCTTATCACAGTTGCATTCTTGGAGGCCTCATTGTCGATCACAACCCTGAAAAAGAAGAAGAGGAAGGTGGTGTCTGAAGAGGGGCAGAATTGGAATCATGGGTTTGTTTTCGGAGAGATTGAGGAAGAAGAAGAAGATGTACCTTGGTTGGTTCATTCTCCGGATGAGTTTCTCGTACTCATCGTCCATGTCGTTCGAAAACCTCAAGCTGTAATCTGAAACAAGGAACAGAACATTCGAATCATGTAAGGAACCAACATGACCAATCTCAAAAAGGAAAGTGTTATTAAAGCACATTAAATTAGGAAAGAAAAGGAACTAGGAGTGACCCAATAGAGACCAAAACATAGGGAGCATCGATTTGGAGTCGATTCAGAACAGAATCGTCAAGTGTCACGAAAAAAGAGACTCAAAGAAAGGTAAAGAAAAAGAAGAAAATGAGTCTATTCCCGAATGTGCAGTCCTGACAATTTATCGACCCAAGAAGAGAGAATTGTGAATCGACCTGAAAAACCGACTCCACTGCAATTGCTCTAAACCATGAAGGCCTAGTAGAGGCCAAAACATATGAACCCTAAACCACCAATCCATTGAAGCACAAGAGCAGAACTATGTATTGACCCATAAAGTCGAGACCTTTGAAGCAAAATCACAAACCCAGAAACGAAAACTTAAGAGAAACCAAAGCCAATGACCTCCATAACCGTACGGACACAAAAAAGTAATGAGTTTGAACCCAGAAACAGGAATCGAAGAACAGAGCAAGAGAGAAACACATACCCATTGCAGAGCTTGAGGATAGGTGATGTTTTACACAGCAAAGCTTGAGAATCTTGTGTTGTGTTGTGTGAATATATGTATATATATAGGAGAAGAGAGCAAAATAGTTTATTTATATATATAAATAAAAACCCAAAGGAATCACCTTGATGATGGGTTTGATGATATATCTCCTTTCACTGTCTCTCTATTATAATTCACTGTAAAGGTGAGATCTTTATTTCTTATATGTTATTTAATTCATTACTATTATCTTACATGTCATTAATGGCTACTTACCAAATTTGATTTATTATATCTTCGTAAGATAAATAAGAGAAACAATATCATCCGACAGGGCCGACACGATGCTCTAAAACCTGCAATTTCAATAATAGATTATTATTATTCTGTGGATCTTTAATAGTTTACATTAATTAAAATTAAAACAAAGAACCACATAATGCATTGCTTATTTTATTATTCCCACAAGATCTTGGTGTTACTTGATTTTTTTTTAGGAAACGAGTATTGCTGGATTTTATATATCACTCGGTGAAGATATATAAATGTTCATTCACAACTTACAATCGTTGATCGCACAAGTACAACAGTAAATATTACAGACTCCAGACAAACTAGACCATAATATTACCGACCCCTAATCAAAACCTACAACGCAAAAAAAATGCGCACAGAACGTGCAACATAACGGGCATCCAAAGTACAATCGGTGCACACAAACGTGCAACATAACGGGCATCCAAAGTACAATCGGTGCACACAAACGTGCAACCGATGCACACCAAGCTGCAACAAGTGCAGTTATTTTGCCTGAAAATGCCACAACCAAGACCAAAACCTAACAAAAACTAACAGGAAAAAAAAACTAGAAACGAGACCATATCTCCTGTGATCCAACCACGCCGACCATCTCGATATTTATCCATCTGACTGTGATCACCAGTATCCGAAGAACAACGCCGGAGAAAACGAAGACTCACACATAATACTTAAACTCTCTTTCCGCAACGCCCCTTCCACACTCGGAGTGTAAATCCAAGGCTGCCTCAACGGACTCTCTGGCCTAACCGCGAAATACGGTGCAACGAAGAGACTGAAGGATCCGAAACTGGAAGAGGAGAAAAAGGCATGCGACGAACGGACGAGAATCGAGTAGCCATGACCAACGAAATAGAACCCCGAGAGAAGATGGAAAAAGCGAAAAGGTTGGCCTCCGTCGGTAACAACCTTTTGAGTTCCTCCAGTTCATCAATCCCCGACTTCAAGTCTTGAGCCATGTCGCAAAAATCTAACCCAAAACCTCTCCACACCATTCCTACACCGTCAACCCTTGTACGCCTCCACACTATCCTTCCGAGACCTTCAGATGCAGATCCAAACAGTCTCTATTGGAAAGCCGGCGCCGCCTTTATACGTTCCTAATGAGAAACGACAAAACTAAACCTTTAGCCTCCGAAAATTCCGGAGCAACGTAGTTATCATTAAAACCATAGTCTTTGATCTAGTATGTGACTCGCACCTATTCTCAAACAAATGACTCATTAACAGTCTAACACTCTAGATAATACGAATGTATGCTTTACTTTGAATCTCAATAGGTTAACCTCTTATGTACAAAGAAAAATGAATGTTCATATGTTGAACAATGATTTTTTTAGTATTTTAAATGAATGTCTTACTTCATGTTTGGTGGTTTGGTAGAGGTGATTGGACAAGAACATGAAAACCGAGCCGCCGTCAAAGTTTCGGAGCTACATAGATTGTCTTTGATCATGTTCCGTAAATAGTGGATACTGTGTACCCGTGTGGGCCACACGGTCAATGTTGGTGCGGTCACACAACCGCGTGTCTCACGGTGCGTGCCGGGCTCGCACGAGGGTCCCATAGGACCCCTT
>JAYMTN010001609.1:0-12516 GCA_036897425.1 Erodium trifolium
GGCACCGCCATAAGGAGCACCAAAGCTTTCCATTCCAGGTTGCATGCCATTCCAGTATGGGTTATAGCCTGAAGGCCCCCCCATGGGCATCATATAATTCTCAGCTGCAAGGTTTCGTTGCATCTCTGCAGCTGCAAGTCAAAGAAAATGAGAATGAATCCAGTATTAGCATTGCCAAATAATTGACCCATGACAATGATTTTATTCATAGAAAGAAAGCTACGAGAATTTTTTTGACGAAACAAATGAAAAAAAAAAAACAGAATTACCATTTCCTGGCACACGGACTTTCTTCTTTTTCTTTTTCTTTGCTGAAAAATCATTAGACAGGAGTTAGTTAGACCATTATTGAGTTTTCATTCGATATCCAACAAAATAGAATAACCCATTTACAATACATACCAATCTCACCAGCAGCTAACCTCTGCTGCACTTCTTCTTCAGCAAGGGGAGCACTCCCTTGAGATGCTGGCTCCTTCACACTCATCGACTCCAGTGTAGCTTCAGAAGCATCTGGAACTTTCCCGGTTTTCACCTTCTCCGAAGTCTGTTGCTGGACAGCAACGGCAACAGCATTGCCTTCGTTTACAGTTTCGTTTATAACTGGAGTTTCCTCAATAAAAGGTGTTGGTTTATGGTCTCCCTTTGATGCAGCTGAAAGGGTAGGAGATGGCATCCTAGGCTGAGGGCAGCGAGCAGATTCCATATCTAAAAGAAATCAGATAAAAACATATATATTAGCAGGTGTATATTCATATCAGAAAGTTATTTGATAGGGACAATTGCAAAAAAATGTGACTGTTTTTGTTCTTCACTTGCAATTTTAAAATTGTCATTTTACACAAATTGATACGAAGTGCAACAAAAATACAAGTTCAGTGCACTTGTTTGCCATATCAAAGAAGAGGGTTATGATTTGCAAAAGGTGAATAGCACAAGATACTTTTTTGCAATTATCCTTATTTCATGTGTTGTCTAATACACACCTGGAACTTGATAAGTGCTTCCAGCATTTTCAGCACTACTATTACCGGACTCCAGAATACGGTTGATAGTGTCTCTAAGAGTCTTATTTGGAAGGAGATCGTCTGCAAGTACATTAGTAGCCCCACATACACAGACTGACCTGGAGATGATGTGGTCTCTAATACCTGAGCAGTATGTATTATGTTAATTGTTTAAAATAAAATTGGAATCAATGAAGGACCAATAGGATCAAATAAAAAAAGGGTTAACCACTCAACTACCCCTAAGTATGCACCATTCTCAACCAACTACCCCTTAAAAAGTTTTTGACAACACCTTAAGTTTTTCTAGTCTCATTTTGCCCCAATTCTGTGAATTTTTGGGTGTGAAATGACAAAAAATACCTTAGTGTCAAAGGTAAGGGTACTTTGTCATTTCGCACCCATAAATTGATGGAACTAGGACAAATTCAGACTAAAACACTTCGGATGTTGTCAAAAAATTAAAATTGAGGTAGTTGATTGAGAAAGACGCGTACTTAACAGTAGCTGAGTACGTTGTCAAAAAAAATAAACTTCGGGTACTTGATCGAGAAATATAAATACTTAACAGTAGCTGAGTGACATTTTCCCAATAAAAATTGAAGTACAAATAATAAACTCGGTATAGCATCATTGCTAGAAATCCATATCTACAATTTCCATCTTCAATCTTACATTTATCACAGAAGCTCTTAAAGCAGCACTTGCTTGTCAGAACAGCATCTTTCATTACTTCTTTGCACAACGGGCAATGGAGTTCAGGAGGCAGATCACCAACTGAACGTGTGGATGGCAAGCCTTCGATTTCTTTCTCAAAGGCAGCCCTGTTGTCAGAACGTTAAAACAGATGTTAATGGCAGGCAGGCAGCCACATTGTAAGCAAAAACAACGAATATAGAATTGACATCAACTTACTCATTTGGCCTCAAAACTGCAACTGCACCACTAGGTAATGCATATGATCCATCTGGAGTGGTCATCAACATTGACTTTGGAATGCCGGTAGGAGGCTTCACTCTTTTGACGTCATAGTTTGGATCACCGTTTGTAGGGCAGTGCTGGATAAAATGCCCTGGCACCTTACATCTGTGACATATATAGCCTGGTGGAGGTGTTTTGCGCTCCATGCCTACATGAACACAACATGTATAAGTTCCAGATTCATACACGGTTTATTTGTGAAATTGCATAAACATGCATGTTAGTCCGCGCAAGGTCACCTATCAGTATAACTATAGCGCCACAACATATTCTATATAATAATGAAGGAAAGAAAATGCTGTCTGAGAAAATTACCAAAGCCTCGACCACCCATTCTCCCAGCCATACCCCTTCCAAAACCTCTACCAGGGCCTCCAAAGCCATCAGCCCCTTGACTGCAATTGAATGTTAAAAAAAAACAGTTAATGGCAATAACAGACATATTGATATCTAACAAAAACAATTATCACAAGATTAACAAGAAAATAAACACTGGTTTACATATTACCGTTGCCAATCCAAGGCTGGAGTCTCAATTAAAGCTTTAATCTTGCTATCCTCGTCAGCTTTGGTTGTAGTAGCAACATATGTGATTGAGGTCAATGACTGAACCGGCAATACCTCAGGAATTGCATATAAATCATTCCCAAACTCATCCCAATCAGAATCATCAGGCTACAAGTCAAAGGTATGCACATCAATACTTATATTACACAATAGCTGACATGAGATACATAACAAAAAACCACACTGGACCAGGCCACTGCAAGGACAAATACATACATATTTCATCGAATGATCAGCAGCTGAGAAGCTATCCTTTTCTGGCTGAGGATCCTCAACCTTGTGTACAACCTTTGGCCTGCAAAATAAAACACGGCTCACACTCAACAATACCCTCAGAATTTGCCCAGCAAGAAGAGATCTATAAAAAGAGAAAACCTATTCGTGATCAAAGGATGAACTGGTTCACGCAAAATATCATGATCACCAGGCAAATAAACACAATACGAAGTTAATGTTTCTACAGAACATTAGCGTTATCTTATTGTAGACTCAAATGAAATTAAAGAGGCTAAAAACTAAGTGGGTAGAGATTATAAGTTTGAGGCAGTACGCTTGTTCTGTAACAATAGGCTTGCGTGGTAGTCCAGGAACCCTCCGAATTAGGACAGACGTGTTTTTAGGAATGAAGGCCGCCTCATCAAGATACTCTGAAATTCCAAGACAGAGAACAAAATACATATATGAAACAATGCAATGATAAACAAACTATCACTATTCAAATGTATCAACACCAACCCCCAAGATATTCCTATGTAGAGTTTGTCAACCTAAGACAAGAAGCACTGCGACTTCAATTCAACTTGAGTTTTGGAACAGCAAGCTAGCCCATGTGTTCTATACTTTTACCATTAAGTATGAGATTGATGGGCGTAGAATTGGTGCCAACCCAAGTACAGAAATTTAATTGATGCATAGACCCAACAACAGTACAATCAAAGCTAGCTATTTCAATTAAAAACGGTCGAAAAGACCTCCAAAATTGTGTTACAAAAGGAATTGAAATGACCAATCTTTCCTATTTTGGAAGCAAACCAACCTTCATCAGTCTGGGCATTGGTGACCACAAGGTCATAATCAGTACCCCTTCCATAATGCTTCGATTCAAATATTTTTTCTTTCAAAGTTCCTACTGATATGAATGGACCGTCCACGGATATTGAATCATAATCTCTTGCACTCTTAAATTTGTAATATACAGCCATACTTCTTTTTTTTCTTGAACTTTTTTTTCAGAGATAAAATATCGCAAAAACAAGAACAACAAAATAATGATAAACTAAGGCCTCGAAAAAAAGGCTTGATATTCAACTAACAAAATTAAAATGAGTACAAAAAAGAAATTCCTTCTCTCTTCCTATTTCTCTTCTCAGGGTACTCAAGAGAGATCGAACCAATCGGACAGACACGACGAGAGCTCCTTCAAAACTAGAACTCCCGAAGCTGGATATATCTTCAACGAGCTCCGGCCGCCGATCCACTCCGTGCCTCGAATAAAGCAATCGAATTTCACCGATCGTCACAAATTTCGCCAGCGACTTCCAGAACAATGCGATCTTCGAAGCCTGAATCTTCAGACGCCGATCCGTAGAACCACCGATTGAACGAGCCGCGATCGAGTGTCCGCAGCAAACTCTTCGATCGTCCGAACAACCTCCAGAGCCGAAATTCACTCTCTCAGGATAGGGTTTCGCGAGAACAGCGAAGAGCCAGGAGGATAAACAGATAATCCTCAAGGATAAATCGACCCGGGGGAATATTGGGAGTGAATTTTGAAGGATTCAAACCCTAAGAGAGAGCATTCCCAAGGAGAAAGAGTCGATAATTCGACTGTTGGGGGCGTGGAAAGGTTAGGGTTTCAAAACTTCGCGAATAGGGATATAGAGAAGACGAAGCTGAGAGCGGAAACGGTCAGGACTTTTTAACGGACTACGAAACCTGGACGATTGAATTTATAGGGTTCCTAGTTTGGTCGTTGGCTGCTAAATAGGCAACTCCGCGTAGTTTCCTAAAAAGAGCCTCTCCGCCGACCAATTTGCTGTGGATTGACGCGTCCCCGATTGGATCATGGGCCTCCACCGGCCCAATAAACTCAAATTGGACCGTGTTTTACTGGGCTCTTAGAAAAAAAAACGGGTTCACCTGAATTTTTGTAGCGTAATTTAGAATTACGGAATAATTGTAAAAAGTCACGGTGAGTTATGCGTGTAAAAATTCAAGGTGTATTATTTTCTGTATATATCTCTAGCGAGTTTAAGTATTTATTGGGAAAAGGTTGATAATACTCCTATAGAAATGCATTCAAAAGAGTTCAAAACAACAAAACACGTATACATAGAACTTTTATCGGTTTGGTTCAGTAAAAACCGGCAGTCAACCATGTAACGACCGGTTTGGTCGTTTAGCCACCGGTTCTCTCATTGGAGCAACCGGTTCCGGGTTCTCTGATGGTGGTTCCGAATGGTGGCGGTCGGATTTTCTGGGTTTGGATTTTTCTGCCCACCCCTGCATAAAAGTTACAAATTACGAAACACATAATGCAAATGGAAAAACTGTCGTTTTCAAATAAAAGTTGATGTCATGTGACTATCACATGACTAAATTCCGTTAAAGATAACGGATTTACATGCGAAAATAGTTTAACGTAACTTTTTGCAAAACATACGGTTACAATAAATTTTTACAATTCTCTCCAAAAAATGATCATATTTTTAGATAAAAAGAGTGTATGAATATGAATGGTTAAGCGAGTTCTATCTGTACTTTTTGCTCGTTATATTGTGATTTTGATTTTTTTTTTTCAGTTACATTACAGAGTCAAACATTTTGCTACCTGAACAAGTAAGCAGCGAATAGCGGGACGTTTGTTCTACCTAATAACAACACAAATGAGACAACACACGAAAAGGTTGTGATATATTTTTCGTGCTCATGCAGAATCTCTGATTGACACAGAAACAAACACATGAGCTACTAAGATTTCAACCACTTTGTATCTATTGATCTGAAAGTCAAACTAAACAACATTTGAATTTTTGTGTTTGCTAAGAGAATTTAAAAGTTTATTAAAACAAAAAGAACCCTCCACATCTATCCAAAAAAAAAACTTCCCCGGCAAAAGAGGGAAGACGAAGAACTATATATCACACATCAGTCAAGATTAACGAAGATACAATGACAACATACGCCAAGAAAAAGAATATGGCTATCTGAATGAAGAACTTGGGATTTTCCCTCATGTTTGGGGATGTAACTGACCTGTAAATTACACAAAAAAGACATGATCCTTCGTTAAACCACGCGAAAGGGAAAACATAAATGGTAAAAGCCCAATGGTGAACCTAGCACATAGGGATAGTAGCTACAAATGTAATGAAAACTTTATTATTATTTTTATCCACAAATTTTGTGTACCGAGGTTACTTATGTACAAATAAGGGGGGCACTAAGCATTTGATTCAATGTTATGAGGTAGACTGAGTATGGTTTTTGGAAGGTGCTGCAGTATTCTTTGTTTAGGTGCTTGTGGTGTATGGTTGTACTGCATTTTTTTGCAGTCGGAGGTGTGCGTCTTTGGAGGAGGTGGTATACTGCAAGCGTGGATGATTTCAGTTAGTAACTGTGTTGGTTTGGTCAAAAAGGAGAAAGGCATAGGAAGTTGCTGGTGCTGGGTTGTTTTAAGTTCCTCTGTGTTTATGTATTACTTGTTCTGGGGTTTTGGTGTAATAGTTAGCTACTAGATCATCTGGGTACCATAAGTAGGGGATGTTGTAAGATTTTGTGGGTTGTAAAGCCTTGGCCCGTGCATTTCAAGGCAGCATGGCGTTATTGTAATGGTGGAGGTCGCTGGACTTCCCTTGCTCATTTTTCCAACTTGGAAAGAAATATTTTCTATAAAAAAAAATAAGATTGTCTATACCATGGTTTCAACTCTGTATTATGTTACCTCTTAATCACTGGACCAACTGTAAAACTAGAGTTGAAGAACTTACCTAGCTATACGCTGAGAAAGTCTATGGAAGGGCAAACTTTGGATGAAGACAATGCCTGGTCCTGTCAGCGCAGCTGTCACTAGATTGTCACCCTGCAGTTTCAGAGTAAGAACTCTACATCATTTAGTGGAAGTAATTATATTTGACTCAGTCATTTCACCCATACATAATGGTGTACAAGTGGGTAAGAAAGCTCATGGATATTGGATTTGATCAATCCTATCTTTGTAGTACTATTTTATTGCCAGTCTTTGCCATCGCTTGCGGTGCCAGATGTGCAACTTACTGAAAATTATCCGGTTTAACATGCTTTATTTACTTATGCTTGCAAAGTAGGAAATATTCTGTAGCTATATTTGGAGTATGTTTTCAACAATGTACATTCCAAATAGCAAATAATTCAAATAAATGGGTGTTTCCCATGAAAATGACACTCAAATTGGTAGAAATAGGAGACACATACCCCGAACACTGCCTTTCTCATGGGGCCGTTGTATTTGATTTGGACATTGACAGTGGTTGTCACGGCAGCAATGCAAGACACATCAACTGTCAGTTCCTCTCCTACCTCGAGAATTTTCTGTACAACTAATGAAAGACACAAAAACATAAAAACATGGTTAGCCTGACAAGGAAGATCACAGCTCTTGCATTTCATTTGCCATAAAAGATAACCGAAGCAGAGCATAACATCTAATATTTGAAAAGAAATGGTTAACTCAACAAAGGAAAAAATGGAAGGAAGAGAGGGTAGGGATAGGAAGCGAGAGCCTATTTGGACAAAGTTCCATGCACAGGGGAAAACATTGTGAAGATGAATAAAAATAAGAAAAACAAACATAGTCTAGTGGTAAGCATGTAAAGGAAACAAGCCCACAACAGAAACATGAAGCCCATATACGTTATATTCCAAGTTCTATTTGCATTTCTACCATAGGGGTGTCAGACCAAAAGATAGTAAGAGCGCAATCACATGTTTTAAATAGTTATAAATGAAGTTAAGCATGAATACCAGATCCACCAGCAAGTATAAATGCAAGTCCTTGGCCAGATAGCTTCTGACGTAGAAAGACCTGTAATGATAATATGAAGCCCATATTATGCTATAATAAAACCTGGAACAACTTGCTGAATAGAACAAAGGGGAAAACTTGTTTCAAAAATACAAAATAGCAAGTCTTTTTAAATGTGACGACAATCAGCTAATGAACTGATAAAGAAGCAAAACTGAAACCTGAGCATTTAGTCTCACCTCTGGACCACCAACAACATTACGTGCTCTCTGATCAACCGTATTACTGACCTTCACATCATTGACAGAGCAAAGAAATGCATCTGGCTATAAAAATTTCAACAAAGTCAAATAATCTAGCTCTTTCAAAGAAATTTGAGTGCTAATTCAATAGTAAAAATGAATTGATGACTACAAAAGACTTCTATAATTTTCTAAAGTTGTTCAATGCAGAATGGAAAAGTACAAACTGATGCTAAACAATTTATCAGCCGAAAAGACTACAAGGATTAAGTCATGTCTACCTGACATAAAATCTCTCCGCCAAATACTGCCAGATCAATCTACAAAATAAACCCAATAACGATACAAAATACAAAGGGCAAGTTATTACAGGGCACAAATATCTATTACGCATGACAGGATAAATATTAATTCAGAACGGTAAAGAGCACAAACCGGAAGAATTCTTGCGAGGGAAGGGGCAGCAATTCCAACAAATCCATCAACTGGACCAGGATTGTGAAGAACTATACTGGTTATGGTCTTTCCAAAAAGCCATTGCCACATGCCAGCTTCATTTTCAGGGAGGTAGACATTTTCCAGTTCAACGGACCCAGACATGAAGCACATTGAGCCTACAATTGATAGATAAATTAGATGCATGCACTACTAGACTGAAAATCGAACTGTGTTATATAGTTCAGATCACAATAGGGTGTATCGAGTAGGATGTCAGTCAACTTTAATAAGCAAGCACATTACAATCCATAAACCCAATTTAAATAGGTTCCAAGCACTCCATTTCACATCTACACCTGAGGGATAAATCATCTTGCTTAGGCACCGTCTGCCATCAGCAGGAGTTTATCTACAAGACACTAACCAAGTTGAGTACATAGAGGAGGCAATTAGACAAATAGCTGTATATGGGAATCTTGGTCCAAGGGAAATCCAAAAGATTAAGGCTGCATATGCATATGGGTAATATGGCAAACCAATTATCTGTTATGTTTACTATTTACATGAAAAAAATGCTTTGGGACAATATTGAAGGTTCGGATAGAAAAATAAAAGATTTACAAAACCAAGAGAACTGTGAAAACATGAAGATGAATTGTATAAAAGAAGAAGAGAGTGACTAATCTCAAATCACTACCATTATATCAAACATATTTGAACCACGTGCTACAAAAAACTGGAACGGAAGTGAATATCAGTAAGGTAACGTAGGTATTGAAATTTGAAACTAATGTGGTTTTCTGTGGCTCCCTTTTACACATTAAACGATGATATGTGAACATTGAGGTGCCTACTTTGGAATCTTCAAAACTTGGGTAAGAGTAGCTTCAGCAAGCCACATCACAAAACCCAAGAGCAATAAGCTGCCACATTGAGCCATATATATAAATGAATGTCATGGAGCTTACCCGGCCTTGCAATGATTTTTTCTTGTGGTTTCAGCATGATCTGATGAAGCACAAACAAATATTTAGAGAAACAAAGATATAGGATCAAGGAATAAAAATCTGACATGGTTGGGATAACTATTCTACAAACCTGAACCACCTGAGCTTCACCACCCAAAATCTGAAAAGGTATCATAGCATCTTGTTGACTCTGCAGTAAATTATCCCCCATGAGAATATGCAGATTGCATAATATCATAAACAATTGCATAACTACTAGCGCTAAATATAGAAATCTAGACTGCTTTGAGGTTCTTTTCTCCATATTCATAAGATTACAGCCTTAAATGTTAAGGGCATAACATCCAAATTTTCCCCCTCTTTCAATTTCCATGATATAATACCACATGATGTTCATTAAGAGATTCATTATCAGACTACTAACTACAAATCTATTTTATCACTTAGGCCAACTTAAGATGGAGATATGTGAGACAGTATTCCATGATCACTCTCCATGTGGCATATATTGTCTCGACTAATACAGTGACGTAATAATAGACTTCAAACCTGATCCCCATTTTCCTATATGTAAGATGTGTTAATAATTAATGATAAGTATAACCGACAAAATAATAATTAAGGATAAGTATAACCGACAAAATAAGAATTCTAGACAAATATCCTAAACAAAACCCATATTTAATCATTTCCCTGAATGTCTTTATCCCGCTAGCATCTCCTCCGCTACCAGTTCAAGAGTCATAACCTACCTTCCTATACTTGCCTACAATTTTCTTAACTTCCAGAATGACCATCAATCTAACATATCCTGAATGCCCGTCCAAATATGCAATCTACCACCTCATTAATGGCAATGCAGATTCTACACCCCATAAGATGATTACATAACTTCCATGAAACTGTGTAACAAGTTCTCTCACTAGTACTCAAAGCCCTAATTCACTCAATCTGCTTCCAGATTATTACTAACCATCTAGGCATAACTATTACACAACTTCACCTGAACTGAATAACATGAAATAAACCTCAAATATAAATAGCAGTTAGTCAATGCATTTACCCAGGCAACAACTACATGTGAAAATTGTAAAATATTAAAGAGCACACACTGCAGAAAACAGATCAAACTAAAAAATCAGACTAAAACCCTAAATTGCCATAAATTTTCTCCTGGTGTTCCTTTGGTTGCTGATTGAAATCAACAAGTGACAGTATAACCCGGAATTTGAACACACAGTTCTGCATACCTAAGTCAAACGGGTAATTGGCTCAATACGAATGAAACTTCAATGTCACGAAGACCGTAAAGAACATAAATAGATAACAGGAGGTCGAAAGCATTCTTCATTCTTCTCAGTTTTCTCAGCAACCAAACAGCGGGCAGAGAAAACAGCTTCAATTGTGAAGTGAGAGAGTACCTGGTAAACATACGGCTGGAAAGGTGTGGAGAAAAACGGTGCAGCCATGGCGTAAACACAGAGAATTACAGCTTCTGGAAGGAACAGCGATCGAGGAAGAACAAATGGCTTTATTTCTCACTCTTTTTATTTGAAATTGCTTAGAGAGTGATCTCAATTCGAGGTCTCCATTTCTTTCATACGATCAGATCGAGAGAAAGAAAGTTCGTATGAGATCGAAGAAAACAATTTCGCTATGTGGTTTTTGGACTAAAAATGAAGCTAACGAAACTACCCTATTGACCTTAACATTTTGTAATACGGTCATTTGAATGAAGATTCTTGGGGGGCATTCCGGACATTGTAGTTCAATTTCATGTTTTTCTTTCAATCTGAAGCTTTCGTAGCTCACTGATTCGTCCGTAAAGTATACGTGGATATTAGTGATTGCGTGTCATTTCTCTATTGGTGGAAGCATCAGTCTCGACGTGTTCTGGAGTTGTCGTTGTGGTCAGTCACTTGCTTCTCTCCGCATCCTGCTGCGGCCAGTGTCTTAAAACGACATCGTGTGCTTATCTGGTTCGAATCTCACGTACAGTCGATTTAGACCATGTGCAACTGGCCGAACCGGGACACGAATCGAGACCCGCGACCCGCGACCCGCTATTTAGTGGGTCGGCGTTGCCGGTCGCGTGCTGTGTCGCGTGGTTTTTGCGACGGCGATCCGCGACTCGTTATTTCGGGTCACAGGTTCGCGCGTCGTTGGTCGCACGCCAGTCACTCACAAGCCGACACATGGATAATCTGGGACAAAAACAATCCGACAGTTGCCAACGGTCGGTAACGTCTATTTTTTTCTTTTTAAAATAAAAATAACAAAATTTAACATAAAATAACCACAAATTTCATCTATAAATACACCCCTCTCAATCATACATACCATCAACACTTTTCTCTCAACTTTCTCTCTCAAAATCTAAAATTTCTCTCATAAATTCCGATACAAAATGTCCGACGACGAGTGTCCATTTGTGGAGGAGTTGGAAGCCAACGTTCGTGCAGTGGAAGAACGAATACGCGTCGGCGACGTGGAGATCCAGCTCGAGTCAGCGTCGCGCAGAGGCACTCCGCAGCGCCGTTCTCTGAAACCGCTCCAGATCCACCGCTCCTGTGCCGTTTGGCGCCGTCCCGACGCCGGAAAGGCTCAGATCCGGACGGATCTGAGCGAGGATTGCCAGATCCGAGAGCGGGTCACTGCGCTCCGCCGTCCTAGATCCTGCGCCTCCTCCTCCGCTTCGTGTTTTGCTAAGGTGAGGTCCTCGATACTTCCTCGAGGCCTTTTGCCGTGAGCTTCGCCGCTGATATCAGTAATAACCGGAATCAGAACTACCTTTTCACCTTTTCTTCTTCCTCTTCTTTTTTCTTGATTTTGTGACTTGTATCGTCTCTCTCGCCGAGGGACCTTGAGCTCTGTACTTCTCTCTTGATTCAATTTGTATTGGCTGTGTAACCAGTATCGGAAATGAATTTGGGTTTTTTGTTTAATCTTTGGATCGAAACAAACGAAAACAAATCGTTGAACAAACACAGAAAGAAGAGGAAACGATTGATTTTGACAATTAATCAGATGTAATTTAACTAATTAAATTAGATCTAGACAAGAAATTGGAACTGAATCAGTCTAATCGAAACTGGACTTTCGGGATCACTGTGAAACTAGATAAAATCGGATTTAGAAACCCTAGGACCGTTGAGTATGTTCGGAACAAAAGCGGGAAGTCGAAATCGTGCCTTGGAAATCGTGCCACGAACTCGAGTATCGGGAATCATGCACGAAGTCCATGCCTCGGGAATTGTGCCACGGAACCCGTGCGTTGGGAATCGTGCTTCGGGGCTCGGGGGCACGAACCC
>JAYMTN010001610.1:0-12515 GCA_036897425.1 Erodium trifolium
GACAAATATCAACCCGGGTTGTTGGTGAGACTCGAACCTTAGACCTCACCCTTTTATAGCATTGTACTCTACTCCCGCCAATAAAGGTGGCGCGAGTCCACATCCCCACCCCACCAGAATCGAGCAGCCAACCTTTGAAGATCTTGGAGAGTACCTTTTGGGATCTGAAAGACCCATAAGGCGAAAGTAGGAATGGACTGAACAACCGCCTTTATCATCACCTCTCGGCCACCCAAAGAGAAGAACTTGGCCTTCCGCCCTTGCAACTTCTTACGAACTCGTAAATGTCAGCTTGCGCTCCTCATCTTTCTTCTCCCAATTGCTCTATTGTAAGTCTGGTTTCACGAATTAGAAACATAGACAATCTCGTTCATACATAAGATGATCATTAAATCGGTTATAGAGCACAAGTGTGTTGTGTGCAAACCATTACATTGGTTAAAGAGCACTAGATGTGCTGAAATTCTTAATGGTTTCGGTAAGTATTAAATTCCTGATGACTCATTAGAGCATGTACATCGTGGGGAGCAGAAAGCAAGGATGGATTCTGTAACATCCCGTCGTGCCAAACCTGGGCCCCACGCGCGACGATGTTAGGTCTGCAGCCCAATACACCCCAATCCTTCTGGTGTATTGTCCACAGACAAATATCAACCCGGGTTGTTGGTGAGACTCGAACCTTAGACCTCACCCTTTTATAGCATTGTATGGACATGCTATAAGGTTCGAGTCTCACCAAAAACTTGAGTAGTAGACCTTTTCCTGTTTCTATTTGTTTGTTAGTTGTTGCTGTGGTGGTAAGGTTCATGTTCCCTCGGTGTGTTGAGGAGTTGGTTGAGGTTCCCTGTGAGGACCGTTGTTATGTTGTAAGTTTCACCCTATTCTTCTTTTCAAAGAACAATTTTATAATATGTCTTGCTGATCAAAAAAAAAGTCGGCTAGTTATTTACTAAAAGAACGGTTATAATTTCATAATGATTTTGGTAGATTACTGATTCGATTGAAGTTTGTCTTGTATGCACAGTTTGAAGATTGAAAATGTATGTATAGGCATTTCTTTTACTGACCTGCAACATTTACTTTTAAATTTTTTGTCTTCAAAAGATTAATTTAAATAGTATAAGATTAGTTATAGCCTATAGGGTTCCATTTGAAAGCCTCTAGCAATAGCCGACCTTTATTTTTTGTGAAATTGTATTTTTACCCTTTAATGGAAGCTTGACCAGGAAGCTCGACTGGATCTGATGGGTTAGACCCACCCGATCGGGTATTTTTCATTAAAGGGTAAAATTAAAAATTCATTAAAAAGAAGACTAGTTTTTGCAAATATTTTTAACTTAAAATTAGTTAGAAAAGATAATATAAAATTAGTAAAATGCTATTTTCTCAAGCTTTTTTTCCTCGAACTGGGATGTTATTTTCTCAAACTATGTTTGCGATTTTCTCAAACCAGATTTGAAGTTCGCAGATTCACACCATAAGGGAGGTTCGCAGGTCCACACCATAAGGGAGGTCCGCAATTTATTATACAAACTAAGGACTCACAAGAGTCATAAGACAATAGCGCTGATGTTATCAAAATGCGCAAGATGCTGACATGTGTCATTTCTCACGCATGTTGATCGTTACTATAGCGCAGTTAACCGCGCAAACTTACGCATAAATTGTATTGGTACCTTACATAGCAAAGTATTGGTACCTTACATTGCAAAATGTTGGTACCTTACATAACAAAAGTGTTGGTTCCAACATACACAAATGCTTATACTTTACATGCAAAATGATGATACCTTACATACAAAGAGTGATGGTACCACGCATACACGGGTGTTGGTACCTTCTTCACATTATTTATGAAATTGCCACCGCGCAAGTGACAAAATCTTGACCTTTAGATCTCACACATTCGACGACTTACAATGATTTTTAGTTTACATGGTAAGGACAATTTGTATTGGATACCACCCTTATATATACTTCTTTCTTTGATTTATGTCATTGTTTTATTTGATCACTCTTTTTAATTCACCAATCACTGTAAATTGAACTTACATGTTTTGTTTCGTTAACAATAATTTCCTCTGCGAACCAAAGACCCACATTATTATTAGATTGTTCAATCATGAAGAAAAAATGTCCTCCATTTAAATTAAAATTGATGTTCTAAAAAAACAAAATTGAATCGAGATCAAATTTAAACACAATTAGTATTAAAATTTAATTTTAAATTAGAGGTCTAATATTTTTGGTATTAATCAAATAGTAACGAATCCTTAATTTTATGAGGCATTTTTCACTCGACGCCTTAAACGGCTTCTTATTTAACTTTGTGTGGGGCATTTTCCGATTGAATGTCTTAAATGATTATTTAACTCACTTTAACCTTGAGTCGGCCCTAAAAAAAAGTAAGGATATGATATACTTGTCTGTTCTGATCATGCACGCGCTCACTGCTACAAGTATCTAAAATACAACAAATCTAGTCTCAACTTGGCTTGTCTTCTCCAAGGGATTTGGCACAGCTACTGTATTATGTTCAGAGGAATTGCTCCAGCAACCCTTTCTACAGGAGAAATAATCTGTGGCATCGTCATACCCCCAGACACAATTATCTCTGCACATTTCCAAATTCATATTGTAATGAAGACATATTTTCTAATTATAGTTTACTTAAACACATGAAGAGTTATAGTATTAGCAGAAACATACCTATGGCTTGTCGAATAGACAAGTTTGGCCTTATGATCTCTTTGGAGCTAACCAGAAATATATCACCAATGTATAGATGATTTGTGGGAACGAAAACACTACATAACTCTTCATCTCTGTTCTCTCTCTATCGCAACACCCGAACATAACCAGACATAAAATAAACCCAATGAGCGATACAATAGAGAAAACAAATACCTCAATGCCAGATATTTGTGCTTTTGAGGTTCATAATAAAGCAATCACAAGTATGTTCTCTGTCATATATACTAATTATTAAGCATCATATGAATAGGCTTAACAGTACATTTCCATACCTGAAAACTACATTATTTTTCCACTGGATTGTTACTAAAAAGATATTAACAATATAGTACCTGAAGGGTGACAGTCGAGGTGATAAAACCAAATGCATATTCACCAACACGTGGGTGCTGTATGATTGCTACCTCTTTGAATGCTGTCGTATTTTGATCTGATGATAAAACAAAGTTTTGCAACTCAAATGTCACTCAAAAGCATCTAATCCATAGCCAAATAAAAGTACTAATAACAGGGGAGGGAAAATTTCAACATTTAATTTTTATGAATAATGTCCGGTGACATTAATAAAGCAAAATCCTATTTTAGTGCTCAAGTTGGACTATTTTAATGATCTTGAATCAAATAAAAAAGAGTCCTTGATTAATGCTGAAATTGATAGTAATGCTAGTGCTTATGCAAATTTTTTTTACCACTTTATACAAATACATTGAAGGTAATTGATAAATAAAAATAATATTAGATACCTGGGGAAATCGCAGCACTAATTTGCTTGGAGGCCGAATATATATGCCTAACAAATGGCATTCGCTTTATAATCCATTCCCCAACCGAGAAAACAGTGGCACCCATCCATGACGAGACAAAAACACCAATAAAGAACACAAAAATTAAAGATGTGATAAATCCAAGTCCTGCATCATACACCAACTGCCTTTAGAGACAAAAAATAGTCCACCTATTAAAGCTAAAGATTTGTCTAAATGATGTCCAAGGTAGAAAATTGTTACTTTCAAATATGAAACTAGAAATTATCATTACAAGAAAATGACATCCCAACAGTCCTTGCTAAGCTGTTGTTCACTTTCCATGTGAAGAGAAGCCAATCCTTAAACTCACCAAATATGTCAATGCCAAGGTGATCATAAACTGGACTGAAGAAGCCATCAATAAACTGAACAAACCACCATGTAATGAAGAAGGTGACTGCAACAGGGAAAAGCACTACACTGCAATACAAATCAACAGTGTTAGGTTCGGGACAAAAACACTGATTAACGTTATAATATTTTAGTGTAAGCTTATTACCATCCAGTCATAAACTTCTTTGAGACCCAGCTCTGGAGAACAAAACAGCAAGCCTGAACGATTTACAGACAAAAACTTGACATGTTTGTTTTAAAGGACGTAGCAAATAGCTTCACTGGTTATGGATATACACACCCTACATCTTCATAGATAATGGAAATGTGACACGAAATGTTGAAAAGTTTAAATTTTAAATACTTTACTTTGGAATATAATATGTTATATCGACTTTGAAAAGGCAAGTCTTCTACAACTTGAAACACTCAACCCAACCCTTGGGATAGGTTTGACGGTTCCTTCCAAAGAGGAATCACTTTTTACATAACAAATTATTCTCACTTTGTATGAAGACTAAAATAATGATCTTAATTGCAAAGGGTGATTGAAAACCAGGCACTTTAATATGAGATGAGCACATTCATGATGTCAGGTACTTTGCACATGCAGATTACATGCTCAGAATTCCCTTTCTGGCTCAACTAGTCTACAGATGTTTTATCATATCAATTAAGCTATTATACTTTTGCCAATAAACAGCAGATGACATCCGGATTTCACCATATCAGGGGTCAGTAAAGAATCCTAGTAATCTTAAAACTATGTCTAATGTCTTTTCATGTCAATAATTCAGAACCGTGCCCACGATTTTCTACCCTTAATCTTCTCCCTTTCCAAGGCAAGTCGAAAATTAGAAGCATAAATACAAGAGTGTATTTTCGTGAAGAACATTTGTAGTGTTACATCATCATTCGACCTTTAGGAATATCCAGACTTGTTCAGATATTTATAAAATGAAGGAAAACACTAGATGTCCAGATTTTGGTGTATATTTTCTTTTATACAATATGAACATATAACGTCACCTACACACTGAATTTGTTATTTTTAAACTAACACAACATTTGGTACCAAGGAAGTTCTGTAAGAGATCTGGGACATAAAGTTTTACTCTGAAGTCAAAGCAGGGGAGAAAACTCCCATTTTGACTGGCCATCTTTGGGACAAAAATGTTATCCAACCAAACAGGCATGATTAGAAGAAGAAAATGAATGATCAGTTTGGATTCCTATTTAATTTCAGACTAAGCAAATCAAAATACCACTACTTTACAATCTCAACATCTGTCAGAAACTTCAAATCATCAACTTCTCCGGCAACATTTAGATATAAAATCCAAATCACAATCGAAACCCAACATTTTGGTAGACACCCAGATTTCAGAACTAAAACCTCCACACCACTTTGAGTAAAAAGATGCCAGACCCACAAATGATTTGCTCCAAACAATACAAGAGAAGTCACGTAATTCATAAAAATCACCAACCCGGATCCGATTTCAGAGCTCTAAATGAGGAGAGCAGCAAAATTAAGGGTAAGAAGAGGAATGGGTTCCTTACGAGTGGAGGAATTGGGAGAAAGAGGGGGAGATTTGGCGGCACCGGGTTGACTGAGCGGGAGTGAAGAGGTTGGGTCCTTATCTTCCGCCATTGTTAAAGATGGCTGCTAAAGCGGAAACCTAGAGAAGAGGAAGAGAAGGGGAAGGAGAAGAAAGGGGAGCTAAGCTAGGTGTAAGGCGAGGTGTGGGGCATTGAGCAGGTGAAACTGAGAGTAGAGATAAAGCATAAACGTAAATGGCAATGCAAATCCATGTGCTTTGGCTCTTCTAATTCAATTTTCTTTGGGTTAACGCTATGTCTTAATACGATCATTACCCTACAATACAACAACGTACTTACGAGGAACATAATTGTCAACATGCTCCATCACTAGCTGACATAAGATGTTAAAAGTATGATCAAGTTCAAGTATACATTTTTTTTTGTAACTGTAATTATTTCTTTCAGAAATTTGTTTCGAATTTTTTTTATTCTTTTATATAAATTTGTGATAAAATAATGATTTTTTCCTAAAACATAATTTATTAAAAAAAATAAATTAAAATGTTCATCTCGCTTATTTTTCTTTTTCTTCGGTGTTTTCGAAAAGAATAAAATTATTGAAGACATGAATAAGTATATCATTTTTTATTTTTTAGCATAAACGGTAAAGTTTTATTAAGAAGATGGAAAATAAGCGTTAGACATAGTTTCGGACAAGCTTGAAACGTTTTAATAGTAACTAAAATATCCGAGACAGATTCGGACAAGAAGGAGGTTGACACTCTGGATGAGACATTATCGTTTTCGTTTTCCTACTTGCAAATCCAACCGTTGATCCCACCTACATGATCCAAATGGGGGCTGAAAGACTCAGTACGAAAATTTATAACGATCGGATCCGGCCCCCTCTTATCAATGGAGTCGTCTCCACCCTCCCTGTGATACTGATGGTCCGTAGAGCTAGGGAGGAAGTATGAGACCAAGGTAAAGCCACATCAAATGGCGATGAAGTATCATACGTTTTTGATCCCTTATCCGAACAATTCCGAGAGGAGATCTGGAGTGAAGTCGACATAAGAGATAAGGGAGCAGATAATGATGATGGGTTATCAATGGATGAACGAGACGAGACCTATGACGAAAAACCTCTACAACGCGATAGAAACCTACAGACTAGAGAGGATGAGAGAGCCGCCAATGGTTGAATTTATCAAATTATCCTATTTTCTTTTATTAATGAGTACATAATTTTTTTTAACAATTATTAAAAAAATCATTTTATATGATGTTTGTTTAATAAAATATAAAATAATAATATTTGAGTTGACTCATATAAATCACATGAGTAATGTAACGACAGAAGGCACAAGAGCACTCAACTGTGATCCTTTTCTATCTGCAAAGTGCAAACCCTCAAAAACCCTAGAAATTACAGAGCTTTAATCCGTCAAATCCATTGTTATCTTCATCTTCAATACCACCACCAAATTGACAGCAGCTTCGGTAATCTGCCAATTAAATGGACTTCGACGAGTACGAGTATCTCGAGAAGTCCGTCGAAGGCCCTGACCTTTCTTCGAAGGAAAAGGACAAGGACAGGAAGAGCCGAGAGGGCTCCGACAGGTCTTCCCGGAAGAGGGACGGCGAAAAATCAATTGAAGACGATGACGACCGCAAGAGCAAGCGCTCTCGCGGCGACGACGACAGATCCAGCCGCGATAGGGCCCACCACCGCAGGGATAGAGATTCGGAGAGGGAGAGAAGTCGCGACCGCGAGAGGAGTCACAGAGATAAGGATAAGGAGAAGGAGAGAGATAGAGAGAAGGAGAGAGAGAAGAGGAGAGAGAGGGATAGAGAATTAGAGAAGGAGAGAGATAGAGAAAGGGAAAGGGAACGGAGAAGCAGGAGCAGTTCCAGGAAGCGAGAAAGCGATCGTGAGAGGGAGAGGGAGAGAGAACGGGAGCTTGAAATGAGAGAAAGCAGGTAACTTTTGCTTCATCAATTGAATTTCTTTTGTGCTCAAATTGGGCAGCTCTCATTCAATCAGTAGTGCAAGTAGAGAAATCACTTCAGACAAATAGAAAGTTAGTGCTCAGGTTTCTTGTGAAATCATGTTTAAATTTGGGTGCTTTCTAGTCTAACTTCTATTTAATTAAGTTATGCTTGGCACGCAAGTTTAATAAAACTAAAATCCTGGCTGATGAGAACTTTAATTACAGTGCATGTGCACTCTAACCGTTTCTCAATTCTTAAGTTGCTGTATTTAAATGGCTATGTGTATTTGAGGTGGCCTGACTAGATTATTTTCAACTTTGTTGTTCAATTTAGAAAAAGAGATAATCTTCAATGTGATTTAATTACACATCCCAGCCCAAGTGTAAAATTTGAGCTATGCAAGGTGGGTTTTGTGCAAAAAGGGATTGATTTGGTTGGTCTGTGTGTTTTGGCGTGTGAAGAATTACATGTTACTTTTCAGTGCCCTGTGTTTCTGCATCGAATATCCATCTACTATGAGCTATTATTTTTCCATTTTCAGTCCTGACCTCCCCCTAATATTTATTTTCTTATTATAGAAGATTTTGGCTTCTCTCAATTAATCCTAAAAAATAAAATATTTGCTGCTTCTTTATGGTGTGATAAGTTCTAATTTTTGCTGGGATGAGCAATGTTACCTAGAGTTGTTACTTCATGCCTGGCGTCTAATGATATTAGATGATAAAAACTAGCTGTTGAAATCTACAATCACTGGATAAGATGGTAGTTTTCCAAATATCCATGAATATATTCTTACCAAGTTTAAAAAGAGGAGGTTCGTCTCAGCACCATGCTCATGAAGCTCCAAGATGCTTTGTCATGTGGTTTAGATGCATTCTTCTATAATAGGTTATATATGGGTGGTGGGTGGCATACAATTTTCTTAGTATATATAAGTGCTTTTATGAGTTTGAAACTTGTGTTAACTTCTTCTTACTTTACTTCCATGTGAAATTTTTGGTGGTATCAGGAGATTCAAGGATAAGAAAGAAGTGGTCGAGCCAGAGGCTGATCCGGAAAGAGACCAGAGAACGGTTTTTGCTTACCAGGTAGATTGACTGATTCCATGTATTTCACCTTTAAGGAATTTGAGGTACTGAGTTCGCCCTGTTTGTGTGTGGTTATATTTATTTTCTTTTCATGAAATTTTGAATGCAGATGCCTCTGAAGGCGACTGAGAGAGATGTTTACGAATTCTTCTCAAAAGCAGGAAAGGTTAGCATGGTTTATTTCTTTAACATGCAGAATTAATACAAATTAATTTTGTTTGAAATTCACATGGCATATATGTTCTCAATAAGATACTTCCATATTGTCATTCTCATTGTCTGCACACATTTCCAAGGGTAATTAAGTTATCATTGGTTGAGGAAGTGCTTCATACATCAAGACTGAATTTATTGAGAAATATTATCTGTTTTCAGTTACAAGTTGTATAATGACTATTGTGTCCCAGCATTCTCTATGTGGGTGAGAAAAAAAATGTACGTGTGTATAATCAGTGACTTTGTGAATGCTCCCTGAAAGCATTAATTGTTTGTATGAATATCTAGGGCCTCATTCCATACTCCACATTTTCGTGATGATTCCCAATTTCCCCAAGTGAGATATTTATTATCTTTTCTTTTCTTTTCAGGTGAGAGATGTGAGATTGATTATGGATAGGAATTCAAGACGTTCAAAAGGAGTTGGGTATGTGTTTATTTAGTATTATGGTATCATATGTACATGTACAACTCTTGTGAAGTAACTACTAGCTGATATTATTTCAAGAATTAAGGTTATAACTGAATTTTTAAATGAACTAGCAATGCGATAATGATGAGGGATGGTGGGAATACCTTGCACTCATGTTTTATCAATTCATGCTGCGTTCGGAAGGTAGTTGACATGAACCTATTTTTTTCTTGGTACTTTTCGCTTTCTCTACGTGTTTCCATACAATAAGGTATTCATCTATGAGTGTATACGCCTACCTCGGTTCTCCTCTATGTAGAGCTACTGCCCTGGTTGAAAGTGCCCTTTCAACTAAGCAGAGCTCAATGTTGATCAGTCTGTGAGTAAAGTTGCAACATGCTTATTTAGGCTAGGTAGTTATTTTTGTTCCCCGTCCCGGCCCTGGTTCTTGTTTTTTGGAGTCTTTAGGATTTAGTAATTCATACACTTTTTTAGTGATGCTTTATGGTTACTGTTTATTTCCAGGCTCCTTATGTGACATCTCTTGTTCACGTTGATGGGTAATGGTATAGTTTTATGTTTTTGTATGCTGAGATTACTAACATTTTCTGTTATATGAGGCATCAGATTCATTAAAAGATATTCGACTCGAGTTCCCTGTACTAGAGTTTTTGTTTCCCCACATATCTTTGCTAAATGCTTTGTAAGTTTTGTCTACAGTTCTTAGTAATCTTTTAGGTTCTGAAAGTTCACTGTTATCCTCTTCAAATGATGCAGGTATATTGAGTTTTATGATGTTATGTCTGTGCCTATGGCAATAGCTCTCTGTGGCCAACTGCTGCTTGGGCAGCCCGTTATGGTTAAACCTTCTGAGGCTGAAAAAAATCTTATCCAATCTACTGCTACTGCTGGTGCTACAGGTGGGATTACTGGGCCATATGGAGCAGTTGATAGGAAACTGTATGTGGGCAACTTGCACTTCAGTATCACAGAAACTCAGCTAAGAGAGGTGTGCTACTGTGTTCAATTCATTGCTTTCTATTTTGCAGAACACATTTGATTGGCTATTTCAGCTTTACATAGTTATTATTTCGGAGGAAATAAGACATGCATTTGGAAGAAAACTGTTAAAAGATCATATTGGGGAGTTTCTTCACTTACAAGTGAATGGAATGTCATAAATGCGACCTTTGTTTTCCCCGCCACCTTGCATTTCTCTCAATTAAATAGTGTCTTCAGTTGATAAAATTTGGAAATACAATAAAAATCTATTTTGAGCGGTTGTAGCTTTGTTTTCTCATACTTAACAGTAGTTCATAGAGTTCGAGGAGGGTGATTTTCCAATGCTTGACGTATTCATATTCTTTTTTACATGATCGTGCTTGTTTGCTGCTCAGTCCATGCTACTGTACTTCAGTTTGAAATTGCAATTCCATTTTAATTTTTTGGTGGAGAGTTGGGGGTTCCATTTGGCTCAAATTCAACATAGATCCATCTTTGTTCAAGGTTAATTGTTAGTCCTTGAAAACAAGGGAACACGGCCTTGTATGAAAGGAAGAGAACTGTTTTAGGCATAGTGCTATACCTACCTGATTATCATGAGTGTATGAAAGAAAAGTCTCTTGCGTTCAGGCATTGATGTTGTTCTAAATGTTACCTGGTTATGGGCATGTTGTGTTGGGTTATTTCTTTAAGTTTTCTTGGGTTTATTTGATTGGATAGATCTTTGAAGCATTTGGACCTGTGGAGCTTGTGCAACTACCCTTGGACATTGAAACTGGACAGTGCAAAGGTTTTGGGTTTGTTCAGGTTTGTGATGATATCTGCAAGTCTGTAAAATATCGTTTCTATACATTAGTTGGTATTACATGTTCACATGTGCACATGTTCAACTGTCTTCTGTAGTTTTCTCATCTTGAACATGCTAAGGCTGCTCAAACTTTGAATGGAAAATTGGAAATTGCCGGTCGAGTTGTAAAGGTTTGTTTTTGCTCCTTAAAGCTTTGTGTGTGAATATCATATATACTTTTTTATTTTCTTCCCCTCTCTGTTTGATCCATGTGCAGGAGGGTACCACTACCTACATGTCAAAATATTTGTTATTGTTTGGATATCTTGCTACAGGTTTCGTCTGTCACAGATCATGTTGGAGCGCAGGAAACTGGAGCGAAGTCTGCAGACTTTGATGATGATGATGGGGGTGGTTTGGTGAGTGATTTTCCTTTACTGATACGATACACTATTATATGATGTTGCTGGCTCATTTTATTCTTTTTAATAATTCCTGTAATGCATGCTTTTTACATGTTCCAATAATAGAAATTGTTAGAATTTAGTTTATTTTCAATTACAAGTATTTCCTATTCCTTGTTTAGTTCAGTTTCCTATGTTGTTTAGTATAGTATTTCCTCTTCAGTATAGAGTTAATCCCTATATAAAGGGATGCTCTCATTGTATTGAGAGACAAGAATATGAAGAATCATCGATAATATTTTACAATTCTACTGAAATCACCAATGGAATTTGTGAAAGTCAAGGTTTTTGTTTCTTTTTCTTATTTGATTGTACGGAAAATTCTTGATGTACCCTGTATGAGGTGTTATGGAACTATTATGAAGTGGTTCACACTGTTTCTTGCATGTGTGAAGGCACACACATGCTCAATTTTACTCATTTTAGGGCTAATGTTCAAGTATTCTCGGCCGTAGCAAGTATAAATGTGTATAGTTTCAGAACATGAGAGTTAAGGAGATTAAAAATATGAAGGATAGATCTGTTCCCGGCCATGGAAGAATAAGATTTGCTCAATGAGCTCGGCCTTGGATTTTGAGCAGTGCAGCTTGTCCATTAAGATATCTTTTTGATAAGGGATAGGGTGATAATCATACGAAGATAAAATGTTTAGATAAAAAGCAAGTGAAGAGAGTGTCATATTCACTTTTTGAGAAAGTTTAGAATACAGTGAGGGGGATTCCAGAGTCGCTCGGGGGAGCTGATATTTTGGAATCCCACCAACCTTACAAAGTGGAGGCAAAGTCATAAGACTTTTTTACCACTCCCTAGGATGGATTCTGTGGCTCCATGTTTTTTGCCATGTAATATTCTGTTATTTTTCCTGGTGCTAAATTGTTATTAAGATCAGTTTGTGTCTGACGCATCACTTCTTTTCATGCAGTCCTTAAACGCTCAGTCAAGAGCATTACTGATGCAAAAGCTTGACCGAACTGGTACAGCCACAAGGTTTGTGCTTTAATCTTCTTCCTATGTCCATACTTCTATGCCTTGAGCTCAAGTTTCATCTTAATTAGTAATATTTGCAGTATTGCGGGGCCTCTTGGGGTACCTGCACGTAATGGCGCAGCTCCA
>JAYMTN010001611.1:0-12510 GCA_036897425.1 Erodium trifolium
TGCGTTCCGCGTCCCTTATTTTGCCCAATCAACACAACAGACTCAGGACTCAGGACTCAACAACAGCCTTCCCACTTCTTATCATTCATTTTAGTTCAGTAAAATTCACGTTATTATCCCTTTTTAGGTCGATACAGGCCCTTTTTCAAATAAAAAAAAGGTCGATATAGGCCCAGAAGAGAGTGGCCGATATTAAGTAAGAAAAGAAAAAGCACGAAACCCAAAGCAGGCGATGAAGAACCAAACCCTCATTTCACATTTCATTTCATTTCGATCAACATTATCAGTTCCGCTCCCCAAGATCTTCCCGCCATTATGCCCACTTGAATCTCCGAAATCGGCCTCCAACTCCTCTTAATCTGATGAGGGTCTTGAATCCCACTTCACAGACATCAAGAGGTAATCCAATTCGCTGAAAACCCCTTCTTCTTATCATTTTCTGGGTTTAATTTTGACGACTCTCTGGTTTGATTCTGCTTCTGCTTTCAATTTTCTTATCTGCCCTGCGTGGTTGGTGGCTAGCTAGTGAGAAAATGCATAAATGATTGTTCTGTTTTTTCTCAAGTTGAAGGAGATGGGCTTGCTTTTTCATGATTGAAATATTGTTTTTTTTTTTAGACAATTGAAACATTGGTTGATAATCTATCCTACAATCATTTGGGGAAGTTATGTATTGTGCCGGTTACCACTCGAAAAATTAAGCTTTACTGAAGTTGCAGTGTGATTCTTTACAGCGTGGTTGTTACTGGTTATTAATGTGTACATTGATGCAGCTCAGATATTGATCTGAATAGTGAAGATTGCCTGAACACCATGATTGTGAAAGCCTACCCAATAGGTGTGGTATTGGCCAGGGATAATGGTGTTGTGGAGAATGAAGGAGAGTCTAGCTTCGAGCCATATGCTGGGTTGGAATTTGATACTGCAGATGATGCACGGGAATTCTACAGCTTGTATGCTATGCGCTTAGGATTTAGAACAAGGACAGGGCAATTGTATCGTTCGCGAGTCGATGGATCGGTTTCTAATAGACGATTCGTTTGCTCAAAGGAGGGGTTTCAGCTCAATTCAAGGACTGGCTGTCCTGCATTCATAAGGGTACAAAGGCATGATTCTGGGAAATGGATCATTGACCAAGTGCAGAAAGATCATAATCATGAACTCGACCCCTTAAAGATACTCAATCCACCAATTCAGCAGCAGAAAACTCCTGCAGCTCTAAAACCCGTGGTTGAAATGCGTCGCAGGCCAAAGATTAAGCTGCTGGAGGAAATTGATGAAGCAGGCACCATCAATAGTAAGCGGCTCAAAAGAGAAGGGGATGAAGGGGAGTCCAACCTCGAACCATATGTGGGTCTTGAATTCAATTCAGCAAATGAAGCATACAAGTTTTATCATATATATGCATCTAGTGCAGGGTTCAGGGTTAGAATTGGTCAGTTGTTTCGTTCAAAGCTCGATGGGTCAATTACATCTAGAAGATTTGTGTGTTCAAGGGAAGGATTTCAGCACCCTTCTAGGGTAGGCTGTGGAGCGTTCATGAGGATAAAGAGGCAAGATTCTGGAAATTGGGTGGTGGACCGTCAGCAACAAGATCATAATCATGACCTCGAGTCTGTAATGGAACCTCATACTCAATGTTATACTGCTCCAAAAATGTTAAATGAGGAAACCAATGATGGAATGGAAAATGAGGTTTCAGGGACTGCTACGAAGAGACATCAAGAAAATAACATTGGAAGTGATTGGTATGCTGTGCTTCTTGAATACTTTCTAACCAAACAGGCAGAAGACACGGGATTCTTTCATGCAGTTGAGATTGACAATGGTAGATGCATGAATATTTTCTGGGCTGATGGGAGGTCTAGATTTTCATGCAGTCAGTTTGGTGATACAGTTGCGTTTGATACTTCTTATCGAAAAAGTAGTTATGTGGTCCCTTTTGCAACTTTCACCGGAGTGAACCACCATAAGCAACCTGTACTTTTGGGGTGTGCTCTAATTGCCAATGAGTCTAAGGAGTCTTTCACTTGGCTGTTTGAAACATGGCGTAAGGCTATGTCACGGCGCCAGCCACTGTCTATAATAGCTGATCAAGATGAGGCCATTCAACAAGCAATTGCACAGGTTTTCCCAGGGACGTGTCATCGTTTCTCAATGTGGCAAATCAAGGCAAAAGAGCGCCAGAACTTGACCACAATGGATGATGATTTCAAATTTGAGTACGAAAAGTGCATCTATCAGAGCCAGACGGTTGATGAATTTGATGCTGCATGGGTCACATTTGTGGACAAATATGGTTTGCGGGACAATTCTTGGCTAAAAGAAATGTACAAGAAGCGTGAATGTTGGGTTCCCTTATACCTAAGGGGCACTTTTTTTGCCAGTGTACCCTTGAATGGTAGCATTGAATCATTCTTCGGTTCACTTTTGAATGCACAAACGCCTCTAACAGAGTTTGTTGCACGATACGAAAAAGGTCTTGAGCAACGTCGCGAGGAAGAAAGGCAAGAGGATTTCAACACTTGCAATTTTCCCGCGTTTTGGCAGACAAAAGAACCGGTTGAAGAGCAATGTAGAAAACTTTATACACTTTCTGTGTTAAAAATATTCCAAAAAGAGCTTCAACAGTCCTATAGCTATATTGGATTTAAAATATACGAAGAAGGGATCATCAGCAGGTATTTGGTGCGGAAATGTGGGAATGAGAATGAGAAGTACGTAGTGACCTTCTGCACATCAAATTGCAGTGTGAGTTGCAGCTGCATGATGTTTGAATTTGAAGGAGTACTGTGTAGACATGTTCTCAGAGTTTTCAAAATGTTGGATGTGAGGGAGCTTCCCTCTCGCTACATCTTACACCGGTGGACAGTAAACGCAGAGCAGGGTACTGTGCTTGATGTGGAATCAGCGGGTAGCTCTCAAGATATCATGACCTTGATGAAATGGAGTTTAAGAGAAGCAGCCTCTAAATACGCAGAGGCTGGATCAGCATCTTTAGAGAAATACAGAGTGACCTATCAGATTATGAGAGAAGGTGGGAAGAAGCTTTGTTGGCAAAGGTAAATGTATAACAAATGTGAGGTGTTTACTTTGGAGCTAAGTTTCTGAGTTCCATATCAATGCTTGCTTGTAAACTAGTTTCAAGGTGGTTATGTTGTAGAAATAATGATAAATGGCAACATCACTTTTGTTCAAATCAGAGACCTATGCTTATTCAGCATCTTGCCAACTTTAAGCTGCACCTTTTTGTACTACCTTTAGATTTGATTTGTGCACATTTGGAATTATAACTCCGGAGACAATATTGGACTTGCAAATTCAATTTTGTGATGCACAAGGAGGGGAAGATGTTCATTTAGTTTTTGACCTAATTGATTTTCAATCAAGGAAAAACAGTCAATTAATTAACTACAACTACATCAATACGAACAAAAATAACATCCAACTGGTAAGAATACTTTTATTTTCGGCATTGAGCATTCAAATTACAGCAGCAATAGCATTACTGTGGCTTCTTATTTCCTTGATCACAACATTGCATTACACATTACAGGCACTACTTAAATATCGGAAATCATAGCATTGCACTGCAATACCAATTATATGTGTAGAAAGATATTACAGTAAATCATAACGGTAGAAGTGGAGCGGTAACTAACTAGCCGTCAAGATCTGGCAGGCGAGATACTCTTTCAATTTCTTTCATGATGAGTTCCTTTTCTTCATCGAATTGCTCATCATCAGCACCTGGAAGGAAATGACAAGTTCAGGTAACACTGAGAGAAAAGACTTTGACGCACCACAAAACCCATAAACTTACCTTTGCCACCAGAGAGGTTGTTCAACAATTCCAACAATCTCTCGTGATTTTTTGCCAGAATCACTTTTACTTCCCTTGGTTTGTTTGGATTTGCCACAAACACCTAAAAGCGAAATTCATAAAGCACTTGAACCCTGGTCACCAGACTAAAGATCCAAGCACTTGACCACTTGGTCAAGTAAGCTTCGATAATAAATGCACAAGCTTCATGCCCTAAGCTATCTCAAATAATATCCTAATCAAGTTGTTCCTTTTAATTGATAATTTGTAGTACACACACAGGTCTCACCTTGAAAATGTGGAAAGCAGAAATTTGGATATTTTTGCTTGAATCCTGCTCAGATTGAAAATGAGAGAGAAATATTTAGTTAAAAGCACCGAATAAATTACAGAGAAATACTATTGCAGTGTTCCATGTACATATGCAGAAAGTAAGTGTCATAACTAGTTGAGGTGTAAATGAGTTCATCTCGAATTAATATTATTAACCACATATTTAGCCAGCCTGTCGATAAAATAGAAATAGCAGTTAGACTGATTTGAAAGAACAAAATACAGAAGTTAATATTTGGTTTGACAATAATCACTGCTGCAGCCAAAATTAGACTGGTTCATCGAAAAAGGAACCCCTGCCTAGGATGTTAAAACATTATCTTAGTTTGACAAGTTAAAATCTAACCTGATTTGGTATCCTAGATGTGTTAAGCAATCAATCATTGATCACCTCCCGAGGTAAAAGTAAAAAAAAAAATGAAATATTTTCCATGAATGAAGATATCAGGTAGGTATAACTCCAGTTGACAAATCAAATGACCAAACATAAGAAGAGCTTCAAAAGATGGGCAACAATCAATAGATCAATGCATTACAGTGCCTATTTGATGAGATCGGTGGTTCATTTCAAATGATGGAAGACAAACCAAAGAAGTGAAAAAGTTAAAGCAAGGGGGAAGGTTTCATTAACTACCTTCAGTAATGTCATCATGACTTTCAAGTAACGAACTTCGAGGATATAGCGCTTCATTATATGAGAATTTGGTGGCTCCAAAAGAAAATCAGAGAGGAGCTGATACATGAACATTTCATTATCAATATAGGTGATGTATTACACAAAAGCTGAGGGCAACAGGAATCACAGGCCACAACGCACCTTCAACGATTGCCTTCTTGTCACATAATTAGGAGATGCCAAGAGTTTTTCATACCTCTCAAAAAACTGAAAGAAACATATCTTAGCAATTAGCTCAAAGAAGCATTAGTAATAAGTTCAAGTAGATGGATGTAAGAAAATAAGACAAAATTGCATGAAATGAGCTATTTCCACAGCCTGTATAATCACCAGAGTTGAGATAGTTACAATTACTAACTATGAAACTTGTCATACTAGAAGATAAAGCAGCTGTAAAATACCAAACAGTTACAAAATTCTAGTTTCTGAGAAACAAAATATTAACCACAAAAACAAATATGGAGAAAGCTAACCTCATCATAGTGGGCAGTAAGAAACTCAGAAACCACAGTCTCGTGTTTGGTAAGCAGGTCCTGCAAACATTTCCTTAAAGTCATGCATAAGTTGTAGTGAAGATAGCAGGTTTTGGTTTGAAAACATAACGAGGATTAAGAACTTAAAACTCATAAATCTGACCTTAAAAGTAGAAAATGCATCAGAAGCAACATCAAAGTTTGGCAACTCCACAAATTTGAAAAATAAGTGAAAGCTTGCAGCCTCCAAAATGTATCTGAAACATCACTATTAACATGAAATGAAATGTATAGATGAAAGGCCAAAACTTGCTTGGCCCATCATTATACTAAACAAAAGCACTAACTCCAAAACAGAAAGGAAAACAAAATGTCCAAGTTTCACCGACTTGATCACTACAAATCAGCCATGGACTATAATGTCATTGTTAACACTGCGCCATGACAGCTAAAGGTGAGTGATAAATTCCAATCTTTTTAAGAATCACAAAGGACTCTGCTAACAGAAGCATATTTTGGATTGTGTTTTATTACTAGCATACAGGTTATGCATATGTACTGAGGAATGTCTCTTGAACTATTTGGAAAGTTCAAATCTTTGACAAAATAAGTTACAATCCTTCACAAAGTATAACTATATCAATGTGTTTTATCACATCCCTTTGTCTCTTTGTCTTCTTTGTCACATCATATACTCCATCTAGGTATAGTTTATCTCTGTTGAGGTAGTTTGTTCAAATAGGAACCTCTTCATTTGCCGCCAGTCACATATACACATTGTCTTCTTTTCTATAGGACTTGCTACTTGCATACCTCATATAATGGAATATAGTCCAAATGATGATGCTATGACACCAACTATAACATCAGAATGCATTATTAGGTTCCTCTTTTCATTTATGCAATATTAGCAGGGTGATGACACGGAATATTGGCATTGGACAGTGTAGTATAAGGGATAAAATGGGCCTTCTTTGGGCCGATAGTTGAGTTCGTCTTCTACTTGATATCAGAGTTGTCACAAGTTTGAACACTGACGCTATCCTGATTTTTTTTAAATGTTTAATTTGTCTACACACTGGGGCAGACCAAACTGAACACCTGACTGCACTCATGGGCAGAAGAAAGGTAAGAAACTAGATGCAGACTTGGACACCAACATATGGAGACTGTGCTACTATGTTAAACACTGATGCAACCCAAGCTGATGGGTGGAGGCCTGAAGATGCTTACCAAGTGATTACTAAGTTCACATTCTTCCTATGTGGGAAACTTCAACAAACACATCTCAGAAAAACTTCACAATTATGTCAAGGAGCTACATATCTACACATGCCAAGTAGAAACTCCAGTGCCTCACATAAAAAGGAAAGCTAAAAATGCAAGAAATGTTTTTAAGTAATTTAAATCCTGGGTATAATTGTTTTTTTTATAAGCAAATTTTTATTAAAAAAAGAGGAGAATCTTTTCCCAAGAGAGGAAAAGAAACCCTCGAGCTAAAGGCGTACAACCAAGCTGAAACAGAAACATCCCCTAAACAAGACCAAAAACAGCTACAGCAAAGAAATGATAGAGAGGACAGATCATCCAGGAAGAGAGAAGGGCTGCACAGAAAGATATTCAAAGTTGAATATCTTTCTGTGCTAAACAACCTTACAAAGGGCTGCATGAGGATCAACTTTAGCTTCAAGATCACTATGATCTGAAATCAAGATGGAGGAGCTAGAAGTCTGCCAATCGCATTGCTGAAACATGATCGACCCACTACCTCAGAAACCACTTATAATGATTCCTCCTTAGGATTTGTCCAGAAATCAAAAAGCTGTTTCAATATCAGCTTCCAGAATAAGCAACCAGAAGTCCTGAGGCGGCCTTGGAACTTGAGAGTGAGTTATGGCAGCAAGGAAAGCATCAAAATGACTGAAAGCCTGCATTACAGTCACTTGATGCCAGAAGAGAAGATTTGGAATGGCCTGACATTGGGATGGCGTTGAGTCCTCGAACATTCCAGGAAATGATTTTCATCAGGATGATCACCTGAGCACTTTGTAAATTCGCCTCTATTTCCTCGTTCATGGATTGTAGTTAAGCAACAATCCTAGGTGTACACTAATTGCTTGCACACTGAAAGAGAATCCGAAAGACTTGCAGAAGTCTCAGGTGTCCACTGATTGCTTGCATACTGACTCATTTCAAAGATATTCAAACCCGCGGCTCCCAAGAGACTTGTATCAAATTGCAAATCATTTGCGAGCTTTGAAGCATGGTAAAATGCCCAGCTTCACAAAAATGGTTCAAATTCAAATCATCTTATTCTACGCTGAGAATTTCAGGGTTTTCCCTAGGATAGCAAATAGAGGGTGATAGAAGACAAACGTGATGCATCACATTTTTGAAAAAGATGTCTATCAGTTTAGATTTAAGAAAAAAATGGTGATGCATTATTTTTATTTTTTGGTGAGGGCTTTAAGCCATAGAAGTAACTTCCTCTTTCTGAAGAGGCCGTCATTTTCCTTCATTTTAGAGCTACTTCCCTCTTGACTTGGACAGATTTTCTGTGATTAATGCTCAATGTGACACTGGGCATTTAATACAGAACCTTAGAAAAACTCTTTTTCTACTTCCACATATAACAATAATGGAACAGTTATATCAAAACTTCACACCAACTATGGAAAGCCTGCACAGCAACCCACTGCAGCATTACCCCTCTTATCAAATTTTAAGAATACTAATATTTATACATCATAACTAACATTTTAGGATAATAGATACAACAATAAACTTATAATAACCATGAAAGAAAAGGATAAAATCTCGAATAGCTTACTTTGCAAGTGACTGAAATTTGATGCATTCCCTCAACATATTTCCGCAATTTAAGGCAATTTCCTTATCTTCGTAACTGGTTGAAAAAAGAAAACAATAAGACATGTAAAAAACTATCTTATTGATTTAAGAACTGACAGAAACACGCCTCATTTGGAGGCTGGACCAACACAAAAGGCCTCAAATGTGGACCAAGAATGTACAAACTGACAGAAAGCACAAGCAGGTCCATGCCTATTACCAAACCAATATCATGTTAAAATTGCGTTAGTATGTCAAGTGGTCACTAAATCCCCACTGTTTTCAATGTGGGACACTTCAACACCTAGTATACAATGGTGTGTACTAACAAACAATAACTTGATAATTAAAAACATTATATAGTTCAGAGATGATATGATGTGGAAAAAAATGACGCCATTAGTTCATCTAAATCTGAGCCAATACAACTGAAGACAGTAGAGAAATGCACATAGACAAACATATGGCTGCGGGAATTGCCTATAATTCATTCAATCTCCAGCTAATGTCTAAAATGCAGATACTTATGTGCAACAGTTATTTGAAAGCAAAGAAATATTGTAAAAATGTATTTTATGATTATCTAGGACAATAATTCACTTCATAAGCTTTATAAGTCTAGTTGTGCAATGGGTCAACGCCAGTTTTGGGTCTATTTTTTAAATTTCTTATGGTTAATTGCTAAAAACTACAAAAAAATTGTTCAAATGCTAAAAACTACACTGAGTTTTAAAGTGGACAAAAACATACAATAAGTATTGTCCAGTCTTCTATTACAAATAATGAACATAATATTCTGTTCTGTTAACCCCTACAGGATATGTGGTCAAAACATATAGCATTGAAAAGTACTGTGGACAAAACATATGGGCCGATACTTAACAAAACAGAATATTCTGTTCATTATTTTAAAAGAAGACTGTGGACAATGTAGTTTTAGCATGTATACAAAACTTTCTGTAGTTTTTAGCAATTAACCCAATTTCTTGTATAGACTGACATTATTACTTTTCACCAAAACTCCATGAGATGGCTAGACTTACAGTAATTGAGTCAACAATATGATTGGTAAGTCCTGATTCAAGCAAAATATAATACATACAGACATTACCTAGTCAAAACTCCAAATGAACATACTTAAGCTTAACAGTTATCCTATTCTTACTATATAAGAAAATCAACAATGACGTCAAAAGAAAACTTAAAAAGGGAAAGAGATCCAAAAAAACAACAGCATATGCACGAGCGAGGGAGAGAACTTACTACACAACAAGACAGTCTAGTAGCTCATAATGGTTCTCTATGTATTCTATACAGCAACAAGTAGAGCCGACCTTTTGCTTCAACAAGACGGACCAGCAATGGACTAAATGTTTCCTTGCCTGGACCCAATGCATTATGTCACCATATGCTACATGATATGCCAAACACACAAGGTACTAAGTGAGGAATAGTATTAACTAACCTCCCATCCTAATACAGGTAACTTGTGAACAAGAAGATCCAGAACATCCTCTTTGCATAGTTCAAGTGCCAGCTGGGAAACCTGATCTGCATTGGGCTCAACTTCACCATCCCCGCATAGCATACATCTCATTGTCGCAAAATTCCTTTCAACTTCTTCTAAAGCCTACACTTCCAGCAATAAATGTCTTAACACAGATAACTGGTTACTAATAACCAAAGATTATAAGAATTGATTTTATATGTATGCTATGTGAAAAGAAACATGTAAACTACTGTTGAAAGAAAGTTGAAGAATTAAGTAAGGAACTTTGTGGTCTGAAGGTGGTCATCTTAGCTGAGCTAAGCTAAATTGCTTCTTCTATTCTATACAAGGAGCATAGCACACCACAAACAAGTCGCAAACACAAAAACATTGTCAATTAAATTGCATATCCAACATAAAACAAGCTTAAATTGTCAACACACAGAAATGGAGGCAAAAAAAATACATTTTTCTTATAAGTAGAGTCTAAAAGAACATCGCCAGCAAAACAACATACAAAATTTGCAGCAAAACAATTCCCCAATGGAAACAAATCCAAAACCCACATGAGAATTCCTGCATTACCACCAAATGTTTCGGTAAATATCGTCCAATTCAAGAGCCAATGACAAAGGGTGTTCATAATTTAGTCAAATTTTTGCAGAGAATAGCTCAATAACATAGAGAAAGTTGCAGCTGAAGAGCAAAAGAAAGGATACCTTTTCAAGGGCTTTGACATCAACAACCGTTTTGGTGTCCAGAGCCGAAAGGCTATCCTTGATGGCCCTCGCAACCTCTTGCGGTGTTTTGGGCCTCGAGGGCTTGAAGAAGAATGACATTCTCGTCGTCTTCTCTGTGCTTCAATTATTGTGAATTACAGAATACGAGAGAAGGTCGAAAATGAAGAGGAACACGCACCCACTCCAGTTTCCTGTAGAAAAGACGAACAGAAATTGAATCTCCTTCTCCTGTCCCAGTGTAGATCCTGGAGTCATGCCATCAACAAAATAATAGAAATGGGTAATTTACAGGAAATGGTAATTTAATTATAAGGTTAAAGGTCGAAATATGCCGTAAAGTATTGATCACGAATAATAAACTATACGGCGTTAAAATTAATAAATAAAATATAATTTTTGGCATACATACGATATTTTTATTGATATGATAATAAAGTGCTCATATTGGTCGTACAAAGATGAAGAACAACGAATAGGATGAGATACAGTTTTGGTGATATCCGAAACACTGATCCTATATCTAAATACCAGGTTAAATGCAAGGAGATGCTAGGGGATGGTTCCCTATTCCAGATGTGCTTAGCGCTTTGGTTCCTTAAGGTTTTCCCCGTCTCGACTTGATCGATACCGCTATGTCGTATCGGTCGATCAAGAAGTATGCCAAGGAAAGGAGGAGGCTGGAAATCAGTACGTATATGATCAACAGAGGTCGGGGTGTGGCTCCTCAAGAACAACCCGTGGTGCCCTGTTTGAGTCATGGTGACCCGTGAGGCCTCTCAACGTGCCTCACTGCTTTACTTTAGGACCAGGTTCCGTGACAGTTTGCACAATAAAGGCGGATTCTATTGTATATCGACCCTATATATTCTACTATTGTAGATTAGCTTTTAAAATTTATTGTTTATCTTATCACAAAAGATCGGTCCTAAGAGGATTCATTCACAATAACCAAGTTTTGATTGGTACGAAACTAAGAAATGTTCTTGACTAATCGGTAAGGAAAAGTTTCCTTAACCAAACCTCACTTTAATGGTTCAATTAATATGATTATGGTTCAATAGGATGACTATAGTAAGCATACTAATGAACATTGCATAAATGCTTGGAAGCATGGAGTTTTGAACTCTGACTGCAATGAGATGAATAAATACTTCATGATTGGTCAGTTCTAGGAAATGTTCTAAAGAAAGACCACGACTGAGGAGAGATGATCTAAAAAACTTACAAAGTGTAGTAAGACTACATCTTTTACTATCCATGTTATAGACATGAGCTTATACATACTTTTGACTCTTGGGTATTCGAATGCCACATATTAATATCATCGTTTATACAAACGTACAAGATCTCAAAAGTAGTCTATTTAGGATAGGTTGACCTATAAAAAGTATAAGAAACAAAAGTGGTTTCCTTAATCTTGAAGTCATATAAGGATAGTAGACTTATTCTTAATTGAATAAGAGTTATCATGTACCTACAATGTAAGAATGTTGTTTGTGCTTCCTAATAGGGGAAGACTTTGAATTTATTATTCGTAATAAATGCAATATAGATCATGATGAAGTCTTCCTTGAACTACCTTAAAAGATTAGGAATCTTTATATTTTGGACATAGAAGATACTAATGCCAAAGGGGTATGTCTATAACATTGATGCATAAGGGTTAATGAGTCAAACCCTACACTTCTCTACTATCGTCATTAAGGGCACATGAATGAGAAACACATAATCAAAACTTTAATGAATTTTGAATTCATGTGATTTGAAACATGTGAATCTTGTTTAGTGGGCAAAATGACAAGAGGCATCTATTTATGAAATAGATGGAGTGACTTATAGTTTATTGAACATTATACATTTTGATGTATATAGTCCTTTAAAATACAAACACTAGAGAAGAAATCTCGTACTCCATAACATTTGATTTAAACAGATAAGGTTGTATCTATTTAATGAACTTGGAATCTTTTGAAAAGTTCAAAATTTTAAAAAATGAAGTACGAGAATCACTTAACCAAATTGTTAAAGCACTACGATTTGATTGATATGGAAAATTTGAACCAAGAAGTCAAAGATCATGAAACCATTCATTTCAAACAAAGTTCCATCGAAGATAGTGGTGAAGA
>JAYMTN010001612.1:0-12509 GCA_036897425.1 Erodium trifolium
ACTAGATCAATGAATAGTGGCGGGACTAGTCAGTGGTCTACGAGTACTACCACCTCACTGGACGCACGGTGACAATGGTTCCACCAAGTATTGGTACAGTTTTTCTCTAATATCTCGGGAGCTAGCATTCTCGCATTTTTGGAGCCCTACACTATCAATTAAGGGAGGACGACACACGCTGGATACTCAGAGGAGTACTTAGTCCGCCAAGGCAACATTTTTCTGGAAATGGACCCGCTCTATCCTAGCTAACCGTTTGGAGTAGTTGTACCGGTGGTTTTGGTCGCTATCGTAGTATCCTTCTCCCGACTTACACCCGGGAGCATTTTGGTAATTGAGCATTTTCTTTGTTTTTGATTATGTCCTATGATGTTCGGACGTTTAAGTTCTTTCATATTTGGTGTCTTTAGTTCGAATAGTTTTTGATTGAACCGTTTTGGGTCGGGGGTCTACAACCTTTTTTAAAATTTTTTGTTAATCTATCAATTACGTCTACAATTCAATAATAATAAAATTCTTAACTGGGTGAGGAACATGAGACCCGCCCCAATGCAGTACCGAGTCGTATTACATCAGTTGAAGAAATTTGTAGTTGCCATTCTGGTTGAAAAACTAGCATGACAACAGGAGGACGCCTTGTGGGGGAATATTCCATCAGAATGATGCCATTTTAGTGAAGTTGTGGGGAAATGTGAGTAACTGAAGCCTTGTACCGGTAAAAACTAAAAACAGAAAGTATAAACAAGTATAGGTATAGCATATAGGGTGTATGCTGTGTTGTGTATACAAACTTAGGATCCTAGGATAAGACTAGTGAGTGAGTGTCAAATTCATTGAATTGACACAAACACAGTTGATGCCTCTCGCCTATCTACTGCTCGCACAAACCAATCCTACTCACTGACCCACCAACCACCTTAAATCCATTCAACTCCTCAGAATTAAATATCATCTTCTCAGATATATCATACCTGTAATTTTTTTAACTTGGATTACAAACAACCTACTTATACATGTCTATCAGATTAGGTTGGTTGGTTTCAATACCATGTAAAATTTTATGATCAAATTATATACACGATCAATTTATTTATTTATTTTTGTTATACATAAAATTATAGTTTATGGATATGTGATATTTGCCGGTCGTATTTTAAACTAACATGTGGTGTATTAAAAGAGCCTTGAAAGAGGAGGATTGGAGTGGATAGGATGGTACTACGTATCTAAATGTAGAGACTGAATCAATGTAGCAAAGAAGGGTATAATCAAGAAGAGACCCATTACTCTACAGGGGGTTGGGTGTGTGATTTGATGCTTGTGGGGATGATGAGCTGGTAATGCAGGTGCTGCAATGCGCCTCACGGTCACCATGGATGCAAAGCAAAATTATTAACTCTGTTAAAGTGTGGCCCATCAAAAATGAATATTCTGTCTTTATGTCGTGAGATTTTAACCTTACTTTCACCCATGTATCATATTCAACATTACATGTAAAACGAAAGACGAGACTTTACTATATAAGATACAGGTTCAACAAAAATCATCAACCCATAATGACATCCAAATCGTCCATCGATCATAGGTAAAAACGATAGAACACTTTTTATACAAGGTAGAAATTAAGTGTTTTAAGATAGAGAGCGGAATAAAAACATGAAGGAGGAGCAGCGGAAGTGGGAGTAGGAGGGACCAGGTGAGGGGTCCGTATGTTCGTGAGGGCACCCCTCCAGCTGCCTCTGTCTAATTTGTGGGTCTCTGTCTCTTTACTTCCTCTCTACCAATGCCCCGTCTCTTTCTCCGACTCCCCTTTTTTCTTTTTTCTTTTTTCATAATTAACCTATACAAACTTACTCTTAATAAGTTTTTATTAATTATACTTTAACATCTAGTGTTTTCTTTAGTAAAGATGGAAGTTCCACGCTAATCAAATTCATTATAATTAAGTGGAAAGATTGAGTTACATCATTTTAATTCTAATTAATATCTCATTTTGTCATTATAAATTCAATAATTACGAATCAAATTTCCTCGTTTTCTCTAACTGCACAAAAATCCCGGTTCCTATTTAGTGTAACTAGCCAAGTATCAGTCTGATTTTTTTTAGTATACATCAGACCCTAATCATAAAAGAAAACATAAAAAAACCTTTTTGAATCTAAATAAATTTCTCAATAGAACAGATGAATGTTTTGGACGATGAGGGAAGAATAGAAAATTTTGAAGTTATATTGTAATCTTGATTGACTTGGTTATTGAAAGTATTTATAACCAAATAGTATCCACTTGTCACCTACGTTATCCAGAGAATAAAATGAAATTAAAATTGACATGCAAAATCTAAAAATACAAGACAAGAAAAAAGAGGCATCATAATGACGTGAACCTCGGGCCGTCACGTGGGTTTCTCTGTGTTGGGGGTAAGAAGGTAATTTGAAGGCATTGAAAAGGGAAGGCAAGAGCCGTTGTCAGAGGGGCAAAATGGGGAAGAGTGCGATAAAAGATTACTACAAGCTTAACCGTGTGGTCTGGTGGTGTTGTGAATCCTAAGGAAAATGATAGTGGTTGTTGTCCTTTGCAGTTACCTGGGTGTGATTAATTCCCAAAGTAGCCCCCTCAAGGCATTGAGCTTGATGTGTATTTTATTACAGTTTAGTTGCTGGACAGTAGAGAGACTAGTGTTTGGTATTAATTTTGTGTTTCTCCTTCTCCTTCCAATTCCATAGTCTCCAGAAAAAGAAACCTCCTCTTCAATCTCTCTCTCTCTCTCTGTCTAGGTTGTGCCGTATCGCTTTCCTAGCTAGATTCCCATTCTGCCATTCCTAGACATTGCGAACGGTTGTTTGTTTCAGCTTACCTCAACTCTTCCCTTTCCTCTTTTTGCTCCGATTTGATCTGAACTCAGTGGCGCCTTCCGATGGAAGGAGGCGGGGGCGAGGACTGCTGCGTCAAGGTCGCCGTGCACATCCGGCCGCTTATCGGGGACGAGAGGGCTCAGGGATGCAAGGATTGCGTCGCCGTTGTCGCCGGGAAGCCGCAGGTACTCTTCCCTCTCGCAATGCATGTTCTCGATTCTTCTGAAGATCTGGATCTCTGGATCTCGTGCTTACTAGGAACAGTGGTGCTCCAACTACTGTGATGCTGTTTGAGCCTGGATCGAGTTTCAGTTGAGTTCTGATGTGATTGATTGTGGAGGGGAGAAACGAGAACTCGATAGACTTTCTCTTCATCTCAAAGCATTTCCTTGCACAATCTGAATCCTAATAATTACAAGCCTTTTTTGTTTGGAAAAAAGTTCGCACGATCGGGTTGGGATGAGCCGATGAGCTCAATTTTGCCATCTGTGAAAGTTAAAGTTGAATTGCGAGCTGAATATTGTATTTACCAAGTATTCTCACTAAGATTTATTGTTTAGTAGATAAAAAGGAAGTTAGGAAGTCCTCCTCTTGTATCTAGGTTGTATTTATTGGCTAATTGAAGTCCTAGATTTCACATGGTTAATTAATTGGTGTTCTTCTGCCAAATAATACTGGATGTGACTATGGTGTATGTAGGTACAAATTGGCATGCATTCTTTTACTTTTGATCATGTTTATGGAAGCACCGGATCACCTCCCGGAGACATTTTTGGAGAGTGTATTGCCCCACTCGTTGATGGGTTGTTTCAAGGTTATAATGCCACCGTTCTTGCTTATGGTCAGGTAAATTATACTTTTCCGTCTTCACTAGCTAACTTTATTTTTTATTCATTCATGCCAATTTTGACATCGCAATACACACTTCAGACGGGTTCAGGGAAAACATATACCATGGGCACTGGCTTCAAAGATGGTTGCCAAACAGGAATAATTCCCTTAGTTATGAAAGCTCTGTTCAGCAAGATTGAAACTTTGAAGGATCAAACTGAATTTCAAATGCATGTTTCCTTCATCGAGGTTTGTTCAAGTGCTCCCTCTCTTGTATTTTTATTTAATTGTAGATATGCCCTAAGTCATGGAGTCATGCTTTCTACAACTGCAAGTATAACTTCATTGCAAATATTTCTAGCTTGCTGAAAAAAGGTAAACCAAACTAAATATATACAGGGTTTTGATGCCATGTTCACCTCATAATATAGAAAGGGTTCTGAAAATTTAGTTGCGGAATTTTAGCTAATCAACTTATGAGCAATATCCATTATTTGACATTAGAACTAATCAGCATATTTCTCACAGTACTTGTCAAAGTTTCCTTGATTAGGCTGGTCTCAAATTTTTTTACTTACCCATTAAAATTGATGAAAATGTGTACTATGATTAGTACTCACATTCATTCACGACGTCCCATCCTGGAATGTATTCTATTGTCAGCATCAGATTGGAAACTCTGTCTGCAATTACTCATTTATAGTATTATGATTATGTATTGGATATTATTTTATCTTCTTAATGTGTCTAACTAGAAGTTTTTCTTATGAAAGATTTTGAAAGAGGAAGTACAAGACTTGCTGGATTCTACTTCCTTGACCAAACCAGAAACTGCAAATGGTCATGCTAATGGACACTCAGGGAAAGTAACTGTCCCTGGGAAACCACCCATTCAAATTCGTGAAACATCAAACGGTGTTATTACATTGGCAGGATCTACTGAGGTTAGTGTTACTAGTCTAAAAGAAATGGCTGCTTGCCTGGAACAAGGCTCGTTGAGCCGAGCAACAGGGAGTACGAACATGAACAATCAATCTAGGTCAGTTCTACATCTTCATTTTGTTACAAGAAATGTATTGCATATTTTCATTTTAGAACTAGTTTCATCTCCGATAAACAATGATCTTTCCTCGAAGGTATGTTAGCTATAGAGAAAATAAGATACCAATTTTACCTGTATCTATTGAATAAGTCCGTGTTAGTTTTTTCCCATCTAAGAAAACATTTTCTAATAGTTGTCTCAATTTCCTGAAGCCTTAAGTGTAGGTACGTTAATATATGAAATTGCCATAGTTATTCTCAATAATCTGTGTTTCTGGTCATGTTAGAGAATAGTCTGTTTACATGAACTCTTAGTGCCAATTTTGCGTTGTTTACTACTGTCTTGGATGACATTTTCCATGTTCTGCTTCATAGCCGTTCACATGCAATCTTCACTATCACATTAGAGCAGATGCGCAAACTCAATCCAGTTCTTCCTGGAGACAGCAATCCAAGTGAGAGTATGAATGAAGAATATCTATGTGCCAAGTTGCATTTGGTAGATCTTGCTGGATCAGAGAGAGCTAAGAGAACAGGTTCTGATGGTCTACGCTTCAAGGAAGGTAGGCTGTGCTGTTCATCACCTGTTGCATGTAAAGATGTGCTTTTCAGGCCCAATCACTTGAAACTTTTTTCTATTTTTAAACAGGAGTTCACATTAATAAGGGACTTCTTGCACTTGGTAATGTTATTAGTGCACTCGGTGATGATAAAAAGCGCAAAGAAAGTCTTCATGTTCCTTATCGAGACAGTAAACTGACTCGGCTTTTGCAGGTTCATAACGTTCAAAGATTATATAACACTTCTCTTTTTATCCTTTTTGGTAATTTTTGCATGACTAAGTTCTATCTTGGCAGGATTCACTTGGTGGCAACAGCAGAACTGTTATGATTGGTGAGTTTTGAGGCTTGCTCATCGTCATTATGCCAAGTTTGCCATGTCTTGTTGTTTTTTTTACTAATCGAATGACATAGTACTTTCTACTTAGTAATGATACACAAGCTTGACAATAATTTCAAATTTGCATAATTTGACTGGTTTAGCATATCTTGATGGTTGGGCCACAAATATCTCGTGTGGGGTTAGGTTTGAGTGATGCACATGGCACTGGAAATGCCAGTATCTTTCCTTGAGAAGGAGGAGGCTGTCTTTCATAGTCAGGATTCACAAAGAATCCAAGTTTATTTACGACTGTTATACTTTAGACTAAAAGCTTAAGCTATTGGGTGGAGGACCCTACTAGTATATAAAGAGGTCACTAAATCCACATTGTTCGGATGTGGGACAACTTCATTAATATCTTTGTGTAAGTCTACTTTCAATTATTAGGTAAACATTCAGATTTATTCCATGAAGTATCCACTTTGTTCCGATTTTGTCCTTGAGTTTTGTTTCTTTTTTAGTCTACACCCTCAAACATCCAAATTGTTCTTATTTATCCCTTTAACTTTGTTTTGTTCCATTTAGTCCTTAGGTTTGTTCACCACATAGATAATACAAGGACTTCATCAGAACAATTTGGATAGTTAGATGACTAAAAATGAAGTTTATGCACTAAATTGGAACTGTTCAAATAGAGACTAAATTGGAACAAAAACAAAATTCAATGGCTAAATCAGAAGAAAGTAAATACTTCAGGACTAAATTGAAACATATACCAAATTACTATACATTACCTGTTATCTTAAGGTCAATTATATCCCGCTTTCTTTTTTGTTCTCTTTTGAAAGAATTGTCATGTCTAAATTCTCGTAGAAATGACTGGCTCTCGGCATGAGAGCTAGTGCATTGTAGAAATGCCTACATATTCAAAGAAGGTAATAAAAAAGGAATGAAAAAATGCTGCAGGTTCCTGAAAAAGATTTTAGGCAATTAACTATTTTCTAGTAACTCTGACTTGGTTTCTATGTTCTGTATGATAGTTGGAACAGCATCTACCTGATGTATTATATCATTCTTGTTTCTGGCATATTTTGCTTCTTTTTTGTCAGCAGTTCTCTCAGTGAGTTGTTTATACTTTATCCTGATAAAAAAATTCCTCCCCTTTCAGCCTGCATTAGTCCAGCTGATATCAATGCTGAGGAAACTCTTAACACTTTAAAGTATGCAAATCGTGCTCGTAATATCCGAAATAAGCCTGTGGTAAGGTTTCATGAATCGTTAGTGTTTATGGTCACCTCATCGAGAGGAGAAGATCCGTTACTGTAGGGAAGTTTTGTGTATGTGACTCTTCTGTATATCATTCAACAGATTAACAGAGATCCCATGTCTAGTGAGATGCTGAAGATGCGGCAACAGCTAGAATATTTGCAGGCAGAACTGTGTGCACGTGGAGGAGGATCTTCATCAGATGAAATGCAGGTTTTATTTTTGGTCTAAAATAACAGACCCATTGAATGTATTCTTGGATATACTATAGCTTCACAAGTGATTTCATATATCAACTATTGGATTGTTTGGCTGAAATAAGCTAATTAATTTTTTTTTTGCGTAGTTTCTGAAAGAACGAATTGTTTGGCTTGAAGCTGCTAATGAGGATCTTTGTCGAGAACTTCATGAGTATCGTAGCAGATGTGCTGTCATTCCGGAATGTGAAACAGATGCTGAAGTATGTTATGGGTGCTCCTGTTTCTTTCAAACTTATATGATTTCCATTATGCCACAAGAGCTACATTGACTAGATACATAAATCTGTCACTTTGTCTTTCAGGATGCATGTTCGGTTAAAAGTGATGGACTTAAAAGGGGTCTACATAGTATAGAGTCTCATGATTATCATATGGGTAATGCCATAACCGGTATGAATTCTCTTTCTCCAAGGACTTGAACTTTGACTCATCTTTGTAACTCTCTTTCACCAATGCCCTTTTCTGCTTTTTATTTGTGAGTTTCAAATACTCATCTTTATATGGGGTGAAATTTCCAATTTTAGCAGGTGATTCCAATGAAATTGATGAAGTAGCAAAAGAGTGGGAGCATACTCTTCTACAAAATTCCATGGATAAAGAGTTGAATGAGTTGAACAAACGGCTAGAGCAGAAAGAGGTGATCTTTTCCTCTTGTGTCATTTCTATTCACCTTTGTCTCCAAGTTGCTTAAAACTGGTATTATGTTTCCAAACTTTGTTTTTTCTTAATAACAACTCTCATCGTGAATGTTTTTATTGTCTAAACTCCCAAAATTTTGATAATAAGACCTAGAGCATGTTCTTATGTTTTGTTCTGTCATTATATTTCCGGTCTGTGCAGTCAGAAATGAAACTCTTTGGAGGGTTGGACACTGTGGCACTCAAGCAACACTTTGGCAAGAAAATCATGGAGTTGGAAGACGAGAAGAAAGTTGTGCAGGTTAAATAGAAGTTCAGGCGCACATGTTTTGTACTTTGATAAAACTGATTCTAAACTTGTTTTGTTTTGGTACTACAGAAAGAGAGGGATCATTTGTTGACTGAAGTTGAAAATTTGGCTGCTAGTTCTGATGGGCATACACAAAAAATGCAAGACGTCCATACCCAAAAGTTAAAAGCACTTGAGGCACAGGTGACACATTCTTCTGAATAATCTGAATATGTTTCTTTGTAAGTTGGTATAAAGGACTCCTTTTGGAACTACAAGTATTATAACATTTTTCTTACAATATTCTGCGCACTAGATTCTGGATCTCAAAAAGAAACAAGAAAACCAGGTTCAACTCTTAAAACAAAAACAAAGAAGTGATGAAGCAGCTAAAAGATTGCAAGATGAAATTAGATGCATAAAGTCTCAAAAGGTTGGATCCTCAGCTTTGACTTCATATACATATTTATTTCAAGTTTCTTAATCTATTATGCTTATTCCGTTTGAATTTGCAGGTTCAATTGCAACAAAAGATCAAACAAGAGGCTGAACAATTCCGACAGTGGAAGGCTTCTCGGGAGAAGGAACTTTTGCAGGTACTTTCACAAAATATCTTAAAAGAAATATGCTCTGTAGTATGGAAACCATAATTTTTATTTCCTTTTCTTGTTTCCTTCTAAGTAAATTATTGTTATATATATTTGTTCCTGGTCGTTCAACCTTCACATGAGTTCGAATGCCATTGGGCAGGGTGGGGGAGGGTTCAAGGGAAAATTTTAAAAAATGTCTATCATAAAAAAAGCTTTCCCAATTTATCTAGCCTTCTAACGGATCAGCTCACGCTAAACATGAACTTTTTTTGCTTACAAACTTAAAATTGATTAACTATATTTTCTTTTCTCTACTGATTACATATATTTCTTAATCATACATTTGCAAAACAGTTGCGGAAAGAAGGAAGGAAAAATGAGTACGAAAGGCATAAGCTGCAATCTATAAATCAGCGCCAGAAAATGGTCAGAATCTCTTCATTTTTCTGATTTCATTTACTCATGCAGACAAAAATTATAGCAGATGTTTACTTTAAGAAACTTCTCTCATACAGGTTCTTCAGAGAAAGACTGAAGAGGCTGCAATGGCTACCAAGAGGCTGAAAGAATTGCTGGAAGCTCGGAAATCTTCAGCTCGTGATGGTCCAGGTATGCTTCTAATTTGGTGGCAAAACTGCTTTCTGTAAGTTCCTCCAATGAAAGATCACTACAAAATAATCATCTGGACTGTTGCTGTTTGTGAAATCCCTCCTTTTTGATGAATATATGGCTCCTCTTGTATAAGATATTAAGAACTTAGCATCCATCCTCAGTCTAAGACAGTCAACCTACATCCACTCCCTATGCATAATTTACTTGAGGTTTTTAATAGTTTTCTGTCTTGCAGGAATTGCCAATGGAAATGGAACAAATGGGCAGGTAATGATCTGTTTTTCCTTATTTGCTACTTTCTTATGTTGTAAATCCATTACTTGTTTTGTCAATAATCTATTCACTTAACCTACTCCTGCAGAGCAATGAGAAATCCTTACAACGTTGGCTTGATCACGAGCTGGAAGTCATGGTGAATGTACATGAAGTTCGTTTTGAATATGAGAAACAAAGTCAAGTGTATGTATTTGATTTATATTTTCTATAATTTGAATTTTCCATTCACATTTGAGCTAGTTTTCTTTTAACACTGCGACGATCCTCAGGCGTGCAGCATTGGCCGAAGAACTAGCCTTGCTGAAGCAAGTTGATGAGTTTGCATCAAAGGGGATTAGCCCTCCAAGAGGAAAGAATGGATTTGCTAGGTATGTGCAAATAGTTATGCACTTGTCTCTGATCTGTTTTCTTCTCCTTTTTTCTAAAATCCAGGTTTAATAAGCTAGAATAGCTAATAGCTACTCACCAAATTGTTCCTGCAATTTATGTGTGTTTACTCCTTCGTCCTTGCTTCTTCAGAGCATCCTCCATGTCACCAAATGCAAGGATAGCCAGGATATCTTCACTTGAGAACATGCTAAGCATCACATCAACTTCTCTTGTAGCAATGGCTTCACAACTTTCAGAAGCAGAAGAACGGGAGCGTGCCTTCACTAATCGTGGACGTTGGAATCAGTTGCGTTCAATGGGAGATGCAAAGAACTTGCTTCAATATATGTTCAATTCTTTTGCAGATGCAAGGTACTTTCTTTGGCCTTGCAGTATGTCTTTAAGTTCCTCTTCCTACTGATTTATTTGCACCTCACTTCCCCAGGAACCACCCTCTTAAGAATTTTTTTCATGGATCCTCTGAAAACAGTTCTGGTGTATTTGAGATTTGTAACTTTAACAGTATCCCTAGATCATGATTTGAGTGGTTAATTCAGTTTGGAAAACCAGAGGAACAACCTCTCTGGTCAACTTTACCGAGCACCAGCTTACTATCTTTTTCGGATTAGCCAGAGTGAGGAAGAGGAAAATAAATAAAAGCTTGATGTGTGCTCAATCTCCAAATCACACATGATGTGCTAGTATCTATATTCTACATTATGCAGATTCTGACCAACATCATCGTTTAAGCTCCCTCTTCTATGGGTTCAAAATTAGTAACTCTCTTGGGAAGTGTTGTTGCATATCATATTACTAGAAGGACCATGTTTTACGAAGTCAAAATTCTAAATGCTAGTTTATATGTTGTCTGCAGATGCCAACTATGGGAAAAGGAAACTGAAAGCAAGGAAATGAAAGAGCAATTTAAAGAACTTGTAGGCTTATTGAAGCAGAGTGAGATACGGAGAAAGGAAGTTGAGAAAGAGCTGAAATTGAGAGAACAGGCTGTTGCAATTGCATTGGCCACATCAGCTTCGGTATGTGTATTTAGTTCGGAATTTGTATCTGTTTATTACATGGTATCTTTAATGATATCTCTTAAATTTGGAATATATTGTTGTTATTTTTATCTCTTATTGCTATCGTTCATGTCTTTTAATGCATCAATCTTGGCATGAACAGGGAAACACACATAATTCATTGAAACAGTTTTCTGATGAAACCAGTAGTCCCTTGTTTCCATTGGCTGTGCCTGCACAGAAGCAGCTCAAGTACACTCCAGGCATAGTTAATGGGTCTGTAAGAGAGTCTGCAGCGTTTACAGACTCTAGGCGAAAGGTTAGCTTATAAATAAAACCTATGAATGACTACTTTGGTAATTGTTTTCTTCCTTGGCTAAGAAAGGGGATTTGCAGATGGTACCATCTGGGCAGTTGTCAATGAAAAAGCTAGCAGCTCTTGGACAATCTGGGAAGCTATGGAGGTGGAAAAGGAGCCATCACCAGTGGCTGGTGCAATTCAAATGGAAATGGCAGGAGACATGGAGACTTTCAGAATGGATTAGGCACAGTGATGAAACCCTCATCAGGGCAAAACCTCGTCCCCAGGCTCTGCCAAATATAATGTGATGTTTCGACTCACCAGTTGATGCTGTCTGATATTCATCTTCGACCTATAAGTATGATCCCAACACAGGCATGCAGAAGAGCGTATAGAACAGAGTACAGGTAATTCCAACTTAGGAAAATGCATTTTGGTCAAATTATAATGATTGATTTCATAAATCTTTTTTTCAAAAGAAAGACACTAATACTCCCTCCGTTATGAATCAAGTAAAAAGTTTGGTTTCACTTTCCATTTAGATATGTAAATTAAGTATGAATTATCATAAATCCCTCCCTAAGTTAATAAGCATATTGAACATTTAAGGGTTAGTGAAGTTCCTAACTTGCATTTTAATGTGGTGCAGTGTGTTGTGAAGTGTCTGTCTGGGATATCTGCTTATGGATGAGTGGGATCCAAAGTGAAGAAGCTAGGTTTATAAACGCCAAATTTTTGTTGAGGTTCCTGCATTTGGAGCATCTTGTAAATCAGTGTAGATGCTGCAGACAGGTCAACCTAGTTTAGCAGTCATTAGAACTTTAGAAGAAGCTCACAGCCTGACGAGTGCGTGATGGAATCTCGGAGGAGGAGCTATACCACCAGATTGAGAATTGTCTGTCTGATGCCCTTTCTGTTTCTTTACATATGTTTGTATGTATATTTGGGTTTCTGTATTTTTTCTGGCCAATTTGTTATATGTCATTTTACAGTGTGTAAGCACAACATTGATTTTGTTTCAAAGAATTCCTATTTTAGTTTTCTACCCAATATAACAGAAAGAAGATAATATTATGCTTAGTGTGTTTATGGACGTAATTTACATTAAAATAAGATTTTGTCAAATTGTGCTCATTGGGGTTGGCTTATAGCATGTACAGTGGAGATACCGGCATTAGGGGTAGACATTAGATGCCGAGTTTTGTAAATTCTTTTTGGGTAGAAGGGGGAAGGTCGCTAGAGCATCTCCAAAACGTTGGGCGGCTCCTTGTTGGCGGAGA